>APFE031190502.1:31724-64729 GCA_000404065.3 Pinus taeda | reverse complement strand
TGGTGTACTTGTTTATATGTGCTTGTATATTGTTAATGTACATGTGATCCTACATTATTTGTGAATTTAGATCCTTGTTTCTTGCATAGTAGTATGTTGCTGTGATTCTACAGGTCCTTTTGAAGCTGAGTAGACAAAGAGCGAGCGGCAAAACTCTATCAAGACGGAGAGGGAATCGAGCGCAAGACTCAGGTTGGCCCTCTTGGTTCTCCTCTATCTATTTTCATAAAAGGAATCAATAGTAGAATTTGATTGTTTGTTTCTAAGATAGCCACCCATCTTAGTGGGAATAGTAGCATCCGTGTGGACACTATTCCCGTATAACACACAGTTAAGAGTGGTTTTGTTAGCCAACCTCTTGACCATTACATGTTTTGAGCAGTTCCACCATTACCGCAACCAATTGCTACCCTTTATACCACTCGTTCCTCTAGGATGAGTCACCTTTAAGTTCTTTTCTGACTCGTATAATATGAAAAGATTGCCGAGTATTTTTTCCCTTTTTGACTCGTTAAAGAGAATAAAACTGGAGTTCTGCTTTCAGCTCTTTTCTGACCGTTTAAAGATGAAAATATTGTCGAGTTATTCCTCTTGACTCGTTAAACGTAAATAAGAGGCGGTCGCCTTTAAGCTCTTTTCTGACCGTGTAAAGGTGAAAAGATCGTCGGGCCCTTGTCATTTCAGGCTCGTTAACGGTTACGAAACGACGTGATTTCGGTTGCTTTTTTACTTTTTCAGGTCGAAGTCACTAATCATGAAAAGTACTCCTCGATCTTAATGGTCGGGCAGTTCTTTCGAGCATTGTTTTATAATTTTTTGGGCTCGAGAGACATAACTTTATGAAAAAGGACACCCCTGGAGTTTACTTTTCTGCCGTCTTTTCAAACTCTCTAAACATGAAAAGACGCCAAGTTTTTCCTTTGTCAGACTCGTTAAAACTTGATGACATTGGATTCCATCAAAATGACATTTTACAAGCATATGTTATCCCCGTCAATCTTGTTAATAAAAATTGGGGTACTCGCCAGAAATGGTGGGGAAAATAGAACTAGAATCATTGTCGTGTCGGCAGTATGTCACTCTTGAACATGGCACTTGTTTGCATTTGTGTCAGGGTGGGAACATCTCATCTCATTTTTCACTTGCCTTCGTGGGTTTGGGTGATCCTGTTTGACCTCTCATCTACTCTTTGCCTTGTCACCATGACCTTTGATCGATTGATGTCAAGTACTGCCAAGTCCATTGTCGTGCCACCGATATGTTCAAGAGAAGTTGACCTCTGCGAAATAACAACCTCCCTCTGATAACTCACATAATCCTGATTCACAAAAACATTATCTTCCTCTCTCTTGTGTCGATGATGTGGGAAACACTATGGCCCACCTTCGATCAAAGGTCACTTCCTGTTGACTTTAGCTCATTATCCAGGATGTTGATCTAGAGACTTCCTTCTAGTGCCTTGGAGCCTGCATGCCTCAATGGCAGGTTCTTCGCATTTGATGCGAGTTTTCATCATTGGCCTCCGATCGAATGATTTTATGGGTGTTCGACACTGACTCCCTAATTCACACGTTGTAGATTGTACCGTAGTACCTTGAGGGCCATTGTCATTATTTGTGGTACCTCTCACATCTGTTAAAAACTTTCATCATTGGCTGGTAATCAGACGATGTTCCTGCATGTTCGACTTTGGCTCCTATATTCGCATGCTTGAACTTGTACTTGGTTCGGATCGAGATGGAGGGCAAGACCTCGGATTTTGTCTGTTGGGATCCAGGCTGCAATTTTGTGGACTATTATGATTATTACATGACTCATTCACTGGATGGCTGCGACCATGCTTGAGTCTCTTTATCAATCCTCACTGGATGGCTGCGCCCATACCTTGGATTTAGATTATTGTGTACTCTTCTATGGATGGTTGTGCCCATACTACATATATCATGTATTTGAGATATTAGTTGTACTTCTCCATGCAGGTTTTCTGGTGGTAGTGTTTTCGATTGGACATGTTCTCATAAAGCATTTCACCCCTCTCTCTCTCTCACGCCTCATGCTTTAGGGGGCATCTGTTACATAGCAATTTGTCACCGTCCCTGCTACCCCTCTCCTGCATCTTGGAGGAATCATCCCGGGACCTATGAGAGATGACATGGCCTACAAAAACTTGCATTGCATTCCCCTGGACATGAGCTTTTTCTGCCTTGAAGACATTTCCTGCTAAAAAACCCTAAAAATAGCTCTTTTTCCATTGGCGTGGTTCCATAGTGCAACCCTCGCGCCAAGGGGGAAAATCTTCCAAAGAGGGCACGTCGATTGGTGCTCTATCATAGAGTCGCACCCGCGCCAACCATAATCAGAGGTTTTTTTTAACAAACAAATGGCAGAAGTTTCGTCCTAACAAATTCCTGGACTGCTATCTATCTTGAGTTGGGTGGTTCAGCTACAGATTTCCATAGAGAGGAAGTGGTTTTCCACCTCTCATAGGAAGCTTCCTTGATGATATGGCCAATCCCATTATTATTGGCTATGATCCCAACTCCCCTTCCTCCATCTATAAAATCTTGTCCATTTTCCTTGGCAAGCTAGTTCCAGAGATTGAGAATTGTCAAGTTTCCAAGAGCTTCATGCTGCAAGAGCCTTCTTGATTCCCATAATGCCAAATCCAAGCAAGGAAATTATTGTCCAAGAACCAAAGAGAGAGGCTTGTTCTTATTCCCAATAGGCTTTGCGAGACATGTGTTGTTGACTACCCGCCAAAGGAGAATCCAACGTCAGAACTTTGGTTGTATTCTTCTTTGATTAAGTATTAATGAACAACTATTAGTTATGGTTCCACTCTTGTTATTTGTGATGATGAGTTATATCCTTTCTAACTGATATATAGTAGCATATAGTGGATTTTATGCTTGTGTTTGTGTCGTTTCTTGTATGTGCAGGTGTCCATTCATGGAGATCGTGAGGATTGTGATCTACTGCAGCAAAGGAACAGGAGCACCACCTCTTCTACAAACAATAGCGTTGGAATCCAGGTAGGCCTTCATCACTGGTCTATTAATTTGTAACTAGGAACTTGTGCTATAGCGTTTGATGATTGTTGCTAGACCCGACCTGGGCTAGTAGGGATCGCCTCTGTCTGCAGAGGGGATTTACCTCCTCAACACCTAGGTATTCTCCCCCCTATAGGAAACACTCTTGGAAATAATGAGGACCCTATTCAGTTGGTCACCATTGACTCTAACGATCTATTTAGGCTTATGATATGCTTCAATTTGTTTTGTCCTTTGATTTCATAGTTCATCCTAATGGCAAACCCGACTCATTTCTTTTTAAATGTATATTTTTAGTCTTTTTGAAGATTACGATCCCCATGTCTCTCTTCGAAGAGTGCACTTTTGGCTATAGCTTGGTCTTCCTAGTGAAAGAATAACCTAAGATATCTACCATATTCATGTATATTACAATTTAGAAGGAAATACAATATTCACCCTATATATATACACACACACACAATAAACACTAAAATGTTATATACGGTTAATAATTTATATATATATATATATATATATTATATATAATATATATATATTATATATATATATATATATTATATATATATATATATTATATATATATATATATATCTATTATATATATATATATATATATATATATATATATATTATATATATATATATCTATATATATATATATATATTGCACATAAAATTTAAGATTTTTAGTATTAATATACACTTTAATACAAAAGAATGGGCTCCTAGTAGGTGGAGGATTTATTCTCCATGTGTCCGTTTAGCACTCCCTACATGTAAAAATTGGCCTCGACAGTGGTACCAATAACTGGGTCAAGGCATTTGCTTGCAGGTCCTTAATCACTTTCACTAGGGAGAAAGGGTGTGATAGTTTGCAAATTATGGGGGACTCCATGTTGGTGATTAATTAGGTGAATGGTGTGAAATACTGTGGGAACATTTATTTTGATAACATTGTGATGGATATCAGAAGGTTATGTCTTGATTTTGTTCATTTCTCTTATAGGCGCATATAGAAATAAAGAAATATGGAAGCCGACCAACTTTATTAGGAAGGCCTTCTCCTAGACAAGGCCTATGGCAGGTGATTGAACACATTGGTTTGGATCACTATGAGCACTATCACAAACCATATGAGGACATGTTATAAGTTTTTAGGGGGCTCAGCCTAGCCCCATGATGCAAGTCACCTCTTTTTTTTTTTATCATTGTTGATATTTATAGACTTTAGTCACTTGAATGACTGTTTAGTTCACTTTGACATTGGTCTCCTTAAAATTATGTTTTCTTTGCAAATGAATCTTCCCTTGAAGGTCATTACTGGCGCAAACACTTGATATGTTTCTAAGCTTTTGTATGGTATTTCTGTTTCAGATGTTTCTTGTAGTTTCTTGCAGATTTTTTGTTGGATAGTTTTCGATTTGGGTACGTATCTTTCTAGTGTTGGGCATCCACTCATCTACCATTTTCAATTTGGATCAATCTAGGTAATCCACTGATTTCTTGAAATGTGCATCTTTTGAATGTAATTTTTTTAATCCTTTTAATGAAATTATTGTTGTCCTTGGAAAAGAAAATATACACTTTAACATTATTTTAATATATTAATATTTAGTTCGCTTGGGGTAACTCAATTGGAAATAGTTTTGGAAATTAAGCCTCACTGAACCAGAATTCTTGGGTTCAAATCTTGTGCTATCCCTGATTGGGGTGAGAATTTGGACATGATATAGATGTAGTCCTATAGATATATTAATATTTAAATTCTATAAAATTAATTTAATGTAATCATATTTAAAATATTTAATTTGAATCAAAGTTTGAAGATGCAAAGAGGACTGGTGTGAGGTACATAATTACAACAACTGATTACTTGACAAGATGGATTGAAGTAGAACCAGTAAGGGACTGCAACGTAGAGACTGTTCAAAGTTTATTTTTGAGTACATATTGTCTAGATTTGGATGTCCGAAGGTGCATTGGTTGGGCCCATATGTTATCAAACATATTAATGATAGAGGCATAGTTTAATTAGCAAAGTAAAATGGAGAATTGATTCAAGGAAGAGTAAATGGCAGTAGTTTGAAATTGTACAAGGAAATCCTACCCCTAAAACTTCGCTCTCAAGAAGAAAAGAAAAAATTCTTAGTGCCACTTGCAGTTGAAAGTGGGTACTAGACTATAAACTACGTTGCAGAGAGCTTCGACATAGGAATTTAATTCGCTATAGTCTGAATTATGTCAAAGTTCATAGCAGTTGTGATGTAAGATGGGTTGTTCTCTACACTATAGGATGCATCAATTTCACTGGAAAATTATGACCACTAATAGGGGAAGTTAACATTAAAACACGTAGAAAGTCACATTTATGAAGACAAGTTGACAAGATCTAAGGATAGATATGCAATTAATGAACACAATCTGAGCACAATCTGAACAAAATTTGAGCTAATGAAGGGGTTAGAAATTCAAAAGTGTTATAAAAATATGCTTCCCACCCAAATTTGGCACTTTTCTAAAATGATAATCTGAGTGTTGCTATTGCGGAGAAGTTACAAATTTTTTTGTTGTTGTATGCCATTTGAGCGTTCTTGGGAAAAAATTGTTAGTAATTTTTGTGAGAATGGCTTACCTAGAATCATGGAAGCAGTCGTAGCAACCACTGGTACAAGCACAACATCATTTGAGATGCCCGTAACAGCATCATCATATTAGAGATATCCACGGAAGAAAACGACTAAAGAGCAAAGAACGAAGAAGAAACAAGACAAGAAACCTATCGATCCTCAACAAGAAGTTCTACAAGTCAGAGACGATGAGGAAGAAGCAGAGCAAGTGGAAATGGAAATAGATGGCACAACATTTCCATCGCCTCTACCCCCATATATTCCACCTAGGAAAATAAATGCCAAACTAGTAAAATAATCAAAGTATGTGAAGTATGGAACCTTCACACACCTATTTCTAGAGTCAGTACCATTTACTAGAGAAATCCTTGGGAAAATTTCGCGATTGAAGTCTACGATTTCAATGAAAGGAAGAAATATTCACAGTTTGCACTAGATAGATACTTAAAGAAAGTGAACTACCCTAAAAGTGGTGTGACGAGGTTAGAGCTCCAACAATGGGCAGATGGGTTGGCACAGTCGGGGCTATTGAGCATGTTGAATGTGTCTCACTTTGGTAGAAGTCCAGGGAGCACAACTTGTGTGAGACATCTTCTCGTTATTGTGCACGATGGATGCCTATGTGTGGGGAAGAGTATCCCTAGAGACCAAATGATCATATGTAGAATCATAATACTACCATATCAAGGGTAGAACCCAACAAAATAATTTGTTGGAAAATATCAAGACCACACCATAGCCGAAAGCATGAAGAAGAAGTTCGGACTGAAAAAAGGGAAGCAAGCGTATGAAATAAAATCAATCAGTGACCAAGGAGTTCACTTCACAACACACATATTGGTTGGGAAGACCGTAAGAAAGTGTCAAGCTAATGAAGTCCCTGAATCAATGGTTTCATTAGTTGTGCAGTGCGCTAATGGGGTTTAGTACAACTAGGCCGCATATCTATGCTAGGAGTTTCTGGATGACTACCACGAGGTTTAGGAGAAAGGTACCACATTTCATTATGTATGGTTTATTTTAATAATTACGATGCTGACATGGAGAGAGCTAGAGGATTCACAATTCCCTTCGGTAGCTTCAGATGTTTGTGAAGCCACACAATATGCCTCAATATGGTATACCACTAAACCATCATGAACACATGAGAACAAGATGTTATTTATATTATATCATATGGACTTATATATGTTAGTGAACCAACATCCTTACCTTTAGCCGATCTTATACGAGCATTATAGCTCTGTTGCGAATTTTAAGGCTTATTTCCACAAAGTATACATATAGGCTTGTCAGGACACAAAGAAGAAATGGCATCACCTGCCATACTTAGTGATAGAATATGATCTCTTAGTGTAGGTACAATAGTGGCCTGTAAAATGGATGATTGCGTTGGAAAGAGAGGAAGAAGATAGTGTGATAGAGGAGGACACATCGCAGCATGGGGAAGTGAGTGGAATGGACAAGGATAAGGACCAAGATGAGCATGAGTGAAAAGAAGAGGACCAACATGACGAGGGTCACCAAGATACTCCTAAAGGTGATGAACATAATAAAGAGTATGAAAAGACATAAACATAATAAGTTTTCACAAAAAAGATGAAGGCATAGGGGGAAGCTGCCACGAAGAGAAAGAAGAAGCAGAAGGCAGATAAGACAAAGGATATCACACCAATGGTCCTAACTGATGGGGACCTAGATCAGATTGGGGATAGGATTCAGGAGGTGACAACAAAATCGTGGAATAATTTGGAAGATCGCTATGTCAAACTTCTAATAGGGGTGTAGGAGTGCATCGCAGAACTCAAATATTGGTGCAAATTGTTAGACAGCCAGTGCATGTAGTGGAGAATATTGGAGAAGAAAGGAAAATAGAGCCTACACTTGTAGAGCAGATAAAATTGATACCTACCAAAGCCCTGTAGTTTGAATCTGTCGAGGTTCAACAACAGGCTAATGAATGGAGGAATATCAACATGAAAATTGCAACAGTACCATTGTAGAGATTACACAAGATGACCTAGAGATAATAGATGAGTTGAAGTTGCGCAAACAACACACCTCGTAGTTGAACATTCAAGTAGAAAGAGAGTGAGCTTCACTGTATAAGAATATCGATGAGGTGATCTAGGAGAGGGATCAGGAACTTCAACAACAACAGAAGATCAAGGAGGTGGTTGAAACAACATGCCGAGAGATTCCAAACTTTGATGTCTAAGAAGAAGAGCCAGTCAAGGACAAGGTCGTGAAGCTCGACCTTACAGTTAAATGATATAACGAGAAAATCACCACAATACAATTTAAATATGAAATGCATATCAATGAGCTATATATGAATCTACATCCAACCACATCCTAGGAGGTAAGAGAGAAGAGGGGGACCGACCTAAAGGCTGCAATGGATGGCATCTGAACAACAGTGGAAGACTGTGGGAAAATTTTGGATGAGAGTTTACATATTTGGAATTCGCTGTAGGAAGATCCAAATGTGCAGAAACTACATGAAGACATTTAGCAGAGGCAACAACAAATAGAAGAGATTCTGGCATCTATGAAAACCTTACCAATCTCAGAGAATCTCACCAAGATCAATGAGGGAAATTCCCTCCAGAAAAAGATTGAGGAACCAAGGAAGGAAGAATAGGTTTTGATAGAGAGGAATCAACCATGGCAGGATGAGGCACTCCAACTATCCAAGAAGTAGATTAGGAGCTTCAAAATCTTCAACAAAGGGAGTCAATGATGGTACATATGGCTATAGAATAACGACAGAAGCACTGCTGGAGGAAGTACACAACAAAGAAAAAAAGTCACAAAGATTCTGCAGTAGTTCAACAATGCCTACAACAACATCATAGCAAAAATCAGAGGCAAAAGGGTTTAGAGACTCGGGACGAGTCACATGTGAGTGTTGGGGGCCTGTTGGGCGCAACCCAACTTGGCTTAGATTTTGGCAAAGACTCCGCATTTTGTGGAGTGAAGTGCATAGTGGAGAATGCAACAGAGTGTGAAGTGGACCATGCAGTATAGCAAAAGAATGTAAAGTGGACCATGTAGTAAATATATCGTGTGGTATGGGGGCTTCAGGGTGGGTCAAAGCCCCTCCTTTTTGTAAAATAACACAATTTTGTAAGGGATCAATGCTTTTTAGACCATAGTAGCTTGTTTTAAGGAGTCCATGGTATTTGATGATGTAACCCTCGATGTGATAATATATATAGGGTGAAGTAATAAAGAAGAGAATCATCTTTTATGATCGAGATCAGTGTCATGGTTGTATTGTTGTGATCTATACTTTGGAGAGAGGCAAGGCTTTGCTGTTGAGTGTGCAGAGGCCTGAGTCTGCAGCTGAGTGCATAGACATCTTGTATCTTAGTGCGTAGGCCAATAATTGTTTGTTGTACAATATTTTATTATAAGCAATAGTTCTTGTGGACGTAGCCCCACATTGGGGTGAACCACGGTAAAATTGGTATCTTCATGTGTATATTTTCTCACTATCTATTGTAGCATAATAGTTTATTACAGTTGCACTTTATTTCAACACAGTGATTATTTATGGCTTTATATGATATATTTAAGTGATTAATGTAATGTGGAAAAGTGATTTATGAATGTTAAGAATAAGAAAATATAATAATACCACGTTTCCACATCCTTCAAGGCTGCAGAAACTTGGTTCTACATCCTCCCATAGTCACTTCAGGCGAGACTGTGATCTGCTTGCAGGTCGTTTCCGAAAGGTCTAGTGATTGAGGGTTTTATTGGTGTGCAGTATAGGTCGAACTTGGGTCAGCCCAAACCAATCCAACACTTTATGCATAGTTTTCCCTCCAATGGCTAGCTCAAGAACAACAAAAATATTTTTCAAGCCATCTTCCTATCCAACTTTCTCTCTTGGAATAACTCACTGAATCCAGGTCTTCGACCCTATAAGGAAACTATCAAAACAACCATTAATACATTTATGTCATCTACCCACATCAAACAACAACACTATCTAACAAATGAACTTGAATTGCCAAATAATCTTGCCTACCCCTATGATCGTTAGCACCAAGACAACTACCGCAACACCCACACCCATAAGAACAAATAATGATTATTAAAATGTTATATACATCCATCATATGACCCTTTTACTAGAATATTTCATATCTAAAATGAAATATCTCTCTAGAACCAAACCTTTGAGCCCTGGCAAGGTCGTACGTTGAAGATTCAACAAAAACAACATACCATTGTTATGTATACTTCATTTTTGTTTTGTCTCTTGCATAATTTTGTGATTTATTACCCTAGGAAAATTGACCTTAAACAAACAATAAGTTCCTATGATAGACACATGGTGGAAAAATGGTTTACAAGTGTTAGTGGAATTAAACGATGTTCAAAAGTCTTGAATTAATTTTTAATTGTAATTGATATTGCAATACAACAGAACACTTGCTTGGACTACAAAAATCACTTTTCTCATTTTTCCTCCTGGTTTTGTTGCTCCTTTGTTTAACTCGAACCTAGTAGAGCCCATTCCCAAGCTGGTAGTCGAGGTATATGAACTAAGGCTAATCCCCCATAACCTAATAGTGTTGATACAATAGATGTTTGGATAAAGAAAAATTACATTTAATCTTGATCTAGAATATATTCATAGGTCAATGGATATGGATACGAAACGAGTTCAACCTGGAGGATCTGCACCTATCACTATTTTTGGCCTAGGGCCTTTAGTCTGATAGTTAAAATGCCAATTTCATTTTCATCTATGTTGAAGATAATGATTATTCATGGAGCTTCATAGTGCTATTGATAATGTAGGACAATCATGAAGATTCATAGTGCTACTGATAATGTAAGATATGGGGTTTCTCTAATTACTTTGTTTCTTTACCAGTACCTTGCCACTATGGTTGTAGTTATTTATTCCTCTTGTACATTGAGCTACTCCTTTGTGCAACACAACCCTCTCTAACAATATGTGGATATTTTTGTTGGGGCATTAATGCCTATGGGTGCTCTTTGTTGTCTATCCTACCTATACCAGCTAATTTCTTTGCTCTGCGACCTAGGTGTAGTAATTGGTGTGACTAAATCAACAAACTCATCCATGAATCTATTTTCCATGGTAATAAAAATTATCCTATCCAATTTCTAGCTTCGTCCTACTATGTGGACAAAAATAGGAAGGGAAGTACCTCATGCCAAGGTGATGTTCTACCTACATAGGTTTATTAGCTCTTCCAAACCTACATTTTCATAAGGGCCAAGAATGGGCACTCTAAGTTCTTCATAGCCAACCCCAATGGTTCAAGTGAAAACAAAGATTCAAATTTGTAATCATCTAGTATGAACATTATGGAAGAAAGGACATATAGCAAGAATTTTCTATAAATAAAAATAAAACGCATAACCTTCTTAATTGGATTGCAATATTATGACCCTAGCTATACACATTTTGACAATAGTGCTCTCAAGGTGTGTATAAGTTTGTGCTCCTTGGGAAATTGTTTTTGGGCAGAAAGAAAATCATTCTTAATAACCTTAAAGTTGCATGGTGTTTGATGACTAATCCCTAAATTATTTGTTAAACTATTGCTTGCTTGTTATTTGACTAATACATGCCAAATTGTTTCTTTCTTATTGGCTGGTACATACCACAACCATGGATCATTTTATTTTTGTCACCTTTCATGCTCACATAGACAACACAATGTGTCTTTCTTGGCCACACAGAACTACTATTTGACATAAGTTGTACACTAGGTTGAACTTCATGCCTGCTCATTCTTGACCTCATATGTTTTCTTTCTCTTTATTTTTTTGTTCAAGGTTATCATTCTTATATTTTGTTTCAAGCAAGCTAGGAAAGCAAACGAAAAGGCCAAGCAATAGGTGGGAGGATATGACTCTCCTCTTATTAGTCTAGAGTTCAAGATCAGGAAGGAAAGAAAAGGCACTCAATATTGAAGGGGTCTTCACCTAAACAAAATAAGGATGTTATGGTCCCTATGTTCTTTCTAGTCATTTTCATGTTATAAAATGGGGTCCATATGTCATAAAGCTTACAAGGTGGTGGAAAGTTTAAAATGGTGCAAAGAAAGATCAAGTTTGAGGGACGCTCACTCAAACATTTAATGTTAACAAACTATTGTTAGCATTAGTTTATTTGTGAATAATTGTTAATGAAATGTGACTTATAACATAAGATATATGGGTTAAAGAACTGGATATCTACCTTGGGAATTATCCGAATAAGATCTCAAACTTAAACATAGGTAAAATGCGAAATGCAATGTATATTTTTGACAAAAAATTGGTTTAAAACAATGATACATCATCATTTTTTTACCTAATTAATTAACTAACAAGAATTGATTACTATAATCCCTATAGTTTGAAAGGAAGGGACTAATAAGGACAACTAACCATATAGCCCACACAAATGTGAATGGGTTACTAAGTAAACATATTACCATACTCTAATGTTACTCTAATGCAACAAAATTTAGAATATTTACTTCATAGTAATGCAAATATTGAGTAAAGATGAAATGATTGACCAAGACGTACCAATGATATACATTGGAATATAGAACATGAGTTCTAATTACACAAATAATGGGTACAAAATAATAATATAATTAATACAAATGTGAATAGATTGTTAACTATACATATTAACCATGTGATTGATTGACCTTTATTTAATATTTAGATTTTAGTAATAATTAATATGATATTGCTCACAGGGCGTAGAATAAATTGTGAAAAATTATTTTGTTAAGGCACTCCATGGTGTAAAGGTCACCAGTTCATAACACCATGGGAAAAAATCCAACCATGCTAAGAGATGGTGTAGCCAAGGGCAGGTGCGATCCTTGAGTGATTTTGGTAGCTTAGATGTCCCTGAGTTGTAGCTACTTAAGCTATAGGTTAATCATGTAGTCATCTCAAGAGTCACATAAACTAGCAAACAAAAAAATAATTAGTATCAATTAACAAGATGTTTAAAAGTTAAAATTTTGAAAATATATGAATTTTAAAGGTTACATTTTAAAGTTATTTTATAACCATATGATTTATGAAAATTTATTAAATATTTAGCGTTAATATTGTAGGAATAATTAATATCATTTTGAGAGGGTGTTAAAAAGTTTAAGTTATACTAGGTGTGTTTTTTTTTTTAATAATTTAAACTATTAGAATCGTGTGTTTTTAAAGAATGTTAATTGGGTTTATTTTAAGTGGTTGAGAGGAATTATTTTTATCTTCCTTGTTTATGTTCAATTCTCACAAATGACATCGTGGACTTGTTGTAATGGATCAAGCCTTGTTGTTGAGTCCAAATAATCCATTGAGTACCGAAATAAAATGGTTTAAAATAAAGATAAACTTCTAGCTACTTATGATCCCATCACACACCATGGATGGCTAAATATATCTATATTGATTATATAGAATTTCTTCATAATATAAAAACTTTATTTCATATAATATGTAAAAATTCAAGTAGAATTAAATTATCAAATTGCATAAGTGAAGTGCGATCTAGATTGTGAAACATTCATTCATAGATAGTGTTAATGCATGTTGTAAAAGAGACGGAGTGCTAAGATAACCAATGTTACATATGAGCATGTTAGATATCCTATCACTATGGTTGGTGAATGTGAACCTCCCTTGCATTATGTTGTTTTATTTATTTACCATGTTGTATATTTCAATTATTTGACCTCAATCTTGAAAATATGTGTGTGTGTGTGGGTGGAAGAGAGAAATGTTGAGTTTATGGTGTTAAATGGTTGATTGCATCATGTGAAGTGTAGAAGAAAATATGATAATAATGATTAATGGATTATATGTCATACATCCCAGACATAGAAATTTTTATTTTTAAATACATAATACATTATGATAATGGTGATTGGCCACATTTAACTTTTAGTATAGAGGAAAATGAAAGAACATAGTTTTGTAATCTTAGATTTCGTGCTTTCTCAACTAGAAAATCATTGGGTAGAAAAAATAGTAGTTCCTCCTCAACTAAACAATTCACTAGAAAAAGGGAAGCCATTAACACTCATCTAATGGACCACAAATGGTCATGACATTATAATAAAAAACATAGCAATGTGTATAAACCAACAATAATGAAAACAATGTTGGAATACATGTGATCACTTCTTTGCATATGGTTTTTGAAGCATACATCTTTCTCTTCTTCCTCATTCATTATTTAAGAGTTAATAGACCTCCATAACATGTATATTCTAATTGTATGACCTCCATAACATGTCTATTCTAATTGTATGATACAATAATAACATCATGGAGGAGTGGTTATAGACAATTAAACCTTTTAACATTAACAATTTGGATCATGTATAAATAAGTAGGAATATTGGTAATTGTAATATTAGGTGTAAACTAATAGTATATGATAGTTTAGGTTTTAGTATAGAATGATAAAAATACTAAATTTATATTTATGGTTTTTAATATCAATATACTTTAATAAGGGTTGCAGGAGGGGGAGGGGTACTTTCTGGCCTCGAGGGGGACACAATGTTTAGATACTCATTGGGTCTTAGTCATATGAGTAATAATGAAGCAAAGATATAAGGTATATACCAAGAACTTCTGTTAACCAAAGAAAATCACCTAGACACAATTACAGTTATGGGAGATTCTCTCCTAATCCTACATCATCTGGTCAAAGGCTCCCTCCCAAAGGAGAAATATATGGAAAAAATCATGAAAAGAATTAGGAAAATTGTGGAAGATATCCCATACAAAGCATAATTCCATGTTCTAAAAGACTTCAACAGAGAAGAAGACAAGTATGCTAATGAGGGGTATAAATATAATATAGGTGAATTGAATATCAGTGGCCAAATCAACCTTACTATAACTCCCTAATTGCAGATGAAGTATATTAAGAAAAGCAGTTAAATTGATTGATACAAGAAAATATAAAAATGGAAAATTTGGGGGCCCAAGTGACTTCATGGCAACCCCAATGAAACACATGGATGCAAGCAAGCCAACCCTTAAATCCCATAATATTTTAAAAACATTGGCAATCAAGGTGATGGACATTCAAAGTACGATGCACCTAACATTACAAATGTAGTCTCATATTTCTATTATTATGATTTAGGAGGGAGAATTTATGAAGTGATATGTGTAGAAAATATGTGATAGGTTAACCCAATAATGCAATATAAATCAAAGCAGAATACTATAACCTACTTCTACTATCAATTTGTAGAAGCTTAAAGATCGAGCTGAACAATATAACCATAAGAAGAAGAATTAATGGCACAATACACATGAAAATACTTTGGGGAAAGTATCAAATAAAAACCCCACACTATTGTATTAACATACATGGTGGAAATACATAGGAATTATACAAAGCCTTAGCTCTCACAGCAAGCCAGCTCTCAGTAAAATCCTCACAGATGCTCACAAGAAATATTGGCTTATCTCCAGCCTTCATCTCTGCCCTCCAAGCTCCTATTTCCTTATGTTGTTCCTTGTGGATGATTAGCCCATTACCAAGGGTAAAAACAAGCCTTCAAAACTGTGTAATCCTCAAGGATGAATCCTTGACTACATGCATGAGTTTTATCCATGAGAAAACACATGCAACTAATATCCTTGAACATTAATCTCAACTGGGTCTTTCTTAGAATAGACATGCATGAGTTTCTGATGAGGGAATCTACAGTTAACTGGAGTAGCACTTGTTGAGTGCACTAATGCATCAACTGATTGTTAACTCACTATTATTTCCTCAAACAGTTTGGAGCTAATTTAACTGGACTTAACTCAGTAAACTGAGTTAACTAATTACAACTCAAATATAACTCAATCTTATCCCCTTAATTTAAGGGATAACTCTTGCATGACTTCATAAAGACTTCTAACTTGAATTTATCCAACTAATTAATTTAAAAATAAATTAATTAATTATTTCCAAGTAGTTGTTAAGACTAAATTCAATTTTAATTCACAATTTAATTCAAGGTCAAATTAAATTGGAATATTATTGTTGCCATATTTCAACACTCCCTCTCAACAAGAAAGGGATTATCTACCACCCCGATCCTGTCTCTGTGGAACTCGAATTTATGCTTTGACAATGCCTTTGTCAAAATGTCAACATCTTGCTCCTCTATCAAAATATACTGTAGCAACATGATCCTCCTCACTACACAGTCTCTGAGATGATGATACTAGATGTTGATGTGCTTGGAACTATCATGAAATACTGGACTCTCAGAGAGTTTGATACAACTCTGATTAACACATTAGATCACGGTTGGATCCATCTTATGATCAAGAAAACCAACTAGGATTTTTCGCATCCATATGGCCTCACATGCTGCCTGACTTGCAGCCATGTATTCTGCCTCTGTCGAGCTAAGTGAAACCGACCTCCATTTCCTATTGTACCAAGAAATTACCACTGACCCAACGTTGAAAATCCCTCCTGATGTGCTCTTCCGATTTGATGGACTCCCTACCCAATCTACATCAGTGAAGCCCTGTAGCTTCACTCCCTCTATCCTTCTGTACCATAATCCATACTGCGATGTCCCTCTAAGGTATCTCAATACATGCTTTGTCGCCTTCCAAAACATCTTGGTAGGTTGAACCATCACTTGACTAAGCCGGTTCACTACATAGCACAAATATGGTCATGTGCTCATTAAGTACATCAGTGAACCCACAAGCTACATGTATAATAGTTTTATTCTTCCTCTCAGCCACCCCATTCTGTTGTGGGTTATGAGGTGCCATTAACTCTCATTTAATTCCTTCCGCTACACAGAAGTCCTTAAACTCTTGAGAGACATATTCTCCACCGTTGTCGCTTCTAAATGCCTTGATCTTCTTCCCTGACTCTTTCTTGACCAAAGCTTTGAACTCACAAAACTTTGTGAAGGTTTGGTCCTTCTTCCACACGAAATAAATCTAGCATTTACGAGAATAGTCATCAACGAAAATCACATAATACCTTTTCTTCGCTGTGGATGCCGTCAAGAATGGTCCTCATAAAGCAGTATGAACTCGCTCTAAGATAGCCTCTGCTTAACTGTCTCGATCATGAAAGGAAGACTTGGTATAATTTCCCAAGGTACAACCTTTGCATGTGTCAACTTTCTCAAGTTTACCTTTGGGAAGCCCTGTAGATATTTGTTGCATTATCTTCAAAGCCCTATGATGCAAATGGCCCAATCGCCTATGCCACAACCCGCCAATGTCTTGGCTTTGCACCAATTCTTCTTTTGTACTAAATGTTGAACAATTATCTACCTCTAGTTTATAGAGATTATTCACCCAAATCCCTATCCTCTTGGTCTGACCTATGGCTATGTGTCTTAGGAATGCCTTTCCTTTATTGAAGACAACATCGTAGCCTTTGTCCTCCAACGTCGCGACCAATACCAAGTTCTTCTTCAGTCCAGGCACATACATCACAACTATCAAGGTAAGAGGAGCTCCATGCTCCCTCTGAAAAAGCAACCATGCCCACTCTTGAAACACTATACCTTCCGTCATCACCCATCTCTATGCACATCTTGAGGTCTTTCTCCTCCAAGGCACTAAATAAATTTTTATCATCGGTCATGTGGAATGAGGCTCCACTGTCAAGATACCAAACACAACCCATCATTGATGACACCATGCATGCGATGAGGGTAAAGTCCATTTCAAACTAAGAGGCTAATGCCTCACCTTCCAATCCTTCTGAGGATCCCTTCTTGGACTTATTCGATGGGCAATTAGTCACATAATGTCCTATCTTGTGACAATTTAAGCATCTTACTTTAGACATGTCACCCTTCTTCCCTCCATGAGAAGAATTCGATTTGAAATGGGAAGCCTTCCCTTTTACTTTCCTTGCCTTACTTGCTAAGGACAGATTTTCTTCATCATCATTTTTGGATGAAGAACCATCTCATGCGCTCCTTGTGATCTCCTCCTACATAAGATCTAACCACAGTCGTTCCCAATCCGACAGTTTCTCCCTTCCATTCATAGAGTCCTGGTAGCTATTCCAACTCTTTGGAAGGCTAAGGAGACCGAGGCTCACCATGTCATCATCGACATTAGTTATTCCCACACTTCCAAGCTCATATGTGTAGGTGGTGAGCTTGTTTAGATATGTGGAAATGATATCACCCTTCTCCATCTTGATTCTTCGAAGCTTATCCTTGAGCACCAATTTCCTCTGGTCATTACTGTTCTGGTAGAGGTCCTTCAATGTCTTCCACATTGAAAATTGAGTATCCTTCCCATGGAGACTCGAGACAATATGGTCTTGAGCTCCCTCAAGGATGATCAGTCTCACCTTCGCCACACACTTCTTCCACTCAGCCAACTCTTGTGCATTAGTTGAAGTTGGCTTTGGGATTTCTTGATCAATGAATTCCTTCAAGCCATTGTCTTCTAATACACCCTCCATTCTATCTTTCCATGCTATGTAATTAGAGCTACCTTCTAAGGCATACTTGAGTATCAAGCCATAGAATGCGATTGGCCAACCTTGAAGTATGATATGAATTCGATTTGCACCTGCAACCCTGAACTTCAAACTTCAAATTCTCTTCTCAATATATTGTTCATAGCTTTGATACCATGTAGAAAATCTGTGATAGGTTAACCCGATAATGAAATATAAATCAATGGAGAATACTATAACCTACTTCTACTATCAATTTGTGGAAGCTTAAATATTGAGTTGAACAATATAACCAAAAGAAGAAGAATTAATGGCACAATACACATGAAATACTTTGTGGAAAGTCTCAAATAAAAACCCCAAACTATTGTGTTATCATACATGGTGGAAATACATCGGAATTATACAAAGCCTTAGCTCTCACGGCTAGCCAGCTCTCAGTACAATCCTCACAAATGCTCACAAGCAATTGGCTCCTCTCTGCCCTCCAAGCTCTTATTTCCTTGCGCTATTCCTTGTGGATGATTAGCCCATTACCAAGTGGAAAAACAAGCCTTCAAAATTGCGCAATCCTCAAGGATGAATCCTTGACTACATGCATGAGTTTCTCCATGAGAAAACACATGCAACTGATAGTATACTACCCTTGAACATTAATCTCAACTGGGTCTTTCTTAGAATAGACATGCACGAGTTTCTGATGAGGGAATCTTCAGTTAACTGGAGTAGCACTAGTTGAGTGCATTAATGCATCAACGACTGTTAACTCATTTAGTTCCTCAAACAATTTGAACTAATTTATTGGACTTAACTCAGTAACTAATTAACAATTACAACTCAAATATAACTCAATCTTATCTCCTTAATTTAGGATAACTTTACATGACTTCAGGAAGACTTCTAACTTGAATTGTCTCCACTAATTAATTTAAAAATAAATAAATTAATTATTTCCAAGTAGCTGTTAAGACTAAATTCGATTTTAATTCACAATTTAATTCAAGGACAAATTAAATTGGAATATTCTTATTGCCATACTTCAACAATATGGTGTACAAGACTCAATTAAATGTGGGACTTCATTGTAGAGTAAGCTCATGGTTATCACACTTCTACTATCCCTTGAGCCTTCCATTTTGGTCTTCCTTATTTGGAAATTTAGTTGTGGAAGTTGGCCACCTTCAATGAATTAGAAAGTTTCTAATGACAATAGTGTTTTTGGTCTTGGAAGGGGCTGAGGAGTAACATAGGTGAAGTTTGTAAATTGCATGCTATTAGTGTCCTATGGGAATTATTCATATGGTGGATTGTTTTTTATCATGATTGCGAGATTGTAAATGAATTTCTCTACTAGTATGACCTTTAGTTTTGGGATTTCCATCTATAATATAGTTTGTCTAGTTGGAAGGGGAAATTGTTCAGATGGTAGAATGTTTTTATCCTACCTATAAGCTTGTGAAATAATCTCTCTACTACTGCAACCTCTAGTTTTGGAATCGTCATCTATGGTGTAGTTTGTGTGGTTGGAAGGAGAATTTGTCTTAGTTGATTGTCTGTCGTGGGGGACTATGTAGCTTGGATAAGGCTTGCAATTTGTTTGTGAATGATATCAACGTTGTTGAGGAGTTGCAAGTTTGTGTTTCTCCTCTAGCCCTTAGCCTGCAAAATCATAATTTCTTTGGCCTCAGAATGTACCATATTATGCATGTTTAACAACCACATAAGCAGAATAGGCTTGCAAATGAAAAGTCCTTTTAACTTAGCTTTCTTAGTGAGTGGATACTATTGAGTTGGACCTATTGACAATCATATTGAAACAAAATGATCAATGGGCCACAATTTCTAGTGGGTTGAATGATATTCAAGGATTGAAGTCAAGAGCAGGACAACATGAAGATGAAATGGATGTTATAAGAAAGAAGATTGAGGAGCTTGAAGACCAAATCAAGGACCTGATTCTTATCTTAAGTGACATAGCCAACTCAATCACTTCAACAATTATTAATTGTCGAGTCGTAAATGAACCTCTCTAAGACAATAGCAGGTTTAGTCATGAAAAATTTTCAATTAAAAGCATTGTGTTGTTAATATTGTATTTTTTGAAATAATTTTGTAAAATCTTCACCTGCAAAACCTTTTTTTTTATTACTCAAATATATTCTCTTTAGGACAATTATGTATTCTTATTTGAAAAAAAACCAATTAGAAATTTTAATTAATTAATTTAACGTAATAATATTTAAAATATCTACGTAAAAGTAAGTGTTTATGAAGTCACCCAGAAAAACCAATCATATGCATTGACATGTAGAACATCACTTCCAATTATGTAAATAAGTGTACAACTCAACCATATAATCATCTCAGATGTGAATGGGCTGTTAGGTAGACCTATGTGATTGATTGAATTTATTAAATAGTGAATGGGTTGTTAACTAGATGTATATATGATTGATTAAACTTTATTAAATATTTAGTATTGATAGTATGGTAATAATTAAATTATGAAAATTATATTCTAATATTATTGTCAAATTATATTTTTAATATTATTTTTAACCATTGAACTTCATTGAATATTTAGTGTTAACATTGTAGGGATAATTAATATGATGTTTAGAGGATGTTAATTGATTGAACTCATGCATTTTCCTTAGTAAAGCACGAGTGGATTCAAAAGGAATTTTTTATTTTTTCTAATTATAAGTTTATGATTTATTCATAATCTTTGAAAGGGGTTAAAAAATTTATTTTGAATTACTATATAAATTTATTACAATATTATAATAAAAGTGAAAAGATTTTATTTAAAAGGAATTATATTATTTATTATTATTATTATTGATAGTATTATTTTGATGGTAAATATATATAATAGAATTATATATTTTTAAGGAAATGTAAATGGGTTTATTTTAAATAATTAGGAAGAATGATTATCATGTTTTTTATTCGTGTTTAATTCCCACAAATGATATAACGAGTTTTTATTATAAAAGCTTAAAATTTTGTTGTTGAGTCCAAGTAATGGTGATCTAAAATAAATATGAATTACCAACTAATTATAATCTCATCAAACACAATTAATAGCTAAATACAACTATATTGTTTATATAGACTGACTTTATAATAGGAAAACTTTATTGTATAAACTTCACATAGAAATAAATGATCAAAACTCATAAGTGAAGTGCATTCTAGATCATGAGACATCCATCTAGTGATAATGTTATTACATGTAGAAATAAAAAATTCTTATATAGCCATGTTACATGTGAGCATGTTGGATATCCTATCATTATCATTATGGTTGGTGAGTATGAATCTCCCTCTCTTCCATTATGCTGATTTGTTTATTCACCATGTTGCATTTTTTATTATTTGATTTTAATTTTGATTATGAGTAGTTATAATATGTGTGTGTGGAGAGATAATTAAATTTTCTAGGAATAAAAATTTTGGGCATTGGGGTTTGTCAAGAAAATCCAATTTCCATTTTATAACTTATAAACAATAAGGAGAGTGTTGGTACTTTTTTAGTAGCACATTAATATTGGAAAATAACAACTTACTTACATGCATATACTTTATTCCCTTCTATAATTAAACATATGATTTTTTAAGGAGAAAACTCATGTTCTTAACAACTAGGCCCATTCAAATTGTACTAAGTAAAATGGAATTACTAAATAATGTCTTAAAATATTCTAAATTGAACATGTAAACTAAGATATTTGAATATAAATAATTGTGAAAATCTACATAAGATTAACGATAATAATTATTAGATCAAGGGGGGATCAAGTTCTCTTTCTCTACTAAGGTTAGGGTTTACCTCTAAAGATTTTTCTAAATCTCCCATCCACAACTGATGAAATTGATATTTGAGGTTGATATTATATCACTCTTGGTGACTACTATTTCTATTGTCACTAAATGAATTGATGAGTAGGCACAAGGGGAGGGGTGTGAGATACTCCTATAAAGTTGTAGTGATTAGGGATCACTTGTCCAATCCAAATGGATCAAGCACTAACACGGGGAATGGAAACATATAGGATAAGCTTATTGTTGGATCTTAATGGCAAGAGACAAGAACCAGATCAAATGGAAACCTAAGGGCCATATTGTTAGAAACTAGGACAATACTAGGGGGGTGAATTAGTATTGTAGGAATTTAACAATTTTCTTTCACTTGTAACAATATTAGGACACCAATAAATAATTCAAAAATTAATACATGTGAGAATGATAAGAAATAATATGAGTAACACAAGGAACATACAAATTCTTCAAACTGTACTTCAATTCCATAAGAAGGAAAACTACAAATTGTTGTTACAAATTTCTCTTACTACAACCAGCAAGGAAGCTACAGTGCCCTGATTTATCAACTACAACTGAATGGAGCTACAACCCCAAATATTTACCAACACCTACTCGAAGGAGCTACAACCCTTGATCTGCAAGCTATAACTTTCTTGACATCAATGATTCATATTTCATCCATTTTCACACCAGAACCATGAATGCCAACCCTTCTTACAAAATAAAACAATTTTTCCAACACCACCTTCAACAGTCTATGATTACTGAGAAATACACCATCAAACACCACTTTCACCCCAACTCAATCACACAAGATTTTCCACAAAGTCCCCCAGAATTCCTCAATCATTTCTTCCTATAAATAATTTGGCTTGATATTTTGGCTTTTGTGCCTTTTAGTTACCTTCAATTTAATCCTTGAATGAGTCTTTAAATTTTTCCTTTTTCCTATTTATTTTATTCTTCACAATTTACTCTTCAAGTTATCAAACCTTAATCACATGTTTCTGCAAGTTACACTAATCAAATTTGCTACTATAGCTATTTTGGCAGTTTATTAGGGTTTAGCAGGACTTCTCACTCTAGTTCTGTTGAAGGCCCCGAAAATCGGGTCTACAACAAGGGGGATACCCGCCCGGTCCGGACCTTGGTTGGCAGCTCCTTATCCGTTTGGTATAGTGGTATGGGACCAATTTTCCAATTCAGTGTGTGTGTGTGTGAGAAAGATGGGTATTTCTGTTCTAAATGGAATACTTCTAATCTAATTCTAATCTAATGCTATGCTGTTGTATTCTAATAAACATAAAAACATCAAAATTTATGCTAACCCGGGGTGTGATCTTTCTTCTATGCGATCTAAAAATATTTCAAACAATAATTGGTAATAAAGATCATTTAGCTATTATAAGAAAAGAATTCAATAAAGATAAACTACTTTATATAAGAAGTTAGACGAAACAGTTGTGAAAACTTATCGCATAAATGAGCTATTCATACACTAAGCATAAATAAATAGTTATCACCGTACAAAAGTGCCAAATGATAACTCAGGCATCCACGTTGTAATATATAAACAACTGAAAACTGAATATCACTTTAAGGCATAAGCAGAAATGGTTAAGTGATAAAAGTACCATTTATAACTAGTCCTACTCATGAGCTTCAAGCAACAATTGATTTATCTCTCCTTGATTTAACATCCACTAAGAGTAAAAAAGTGAAACATTAGTAGCAGATATCAAATAAAATTATCATAAATACCCTGTTCCATTCATTCATCAAAACCTCCTCTGAGGGTGCAAAAGTGCATGTTCTGAGGACAAGTTTTTGATAAATTTCTAGACCCTTCTCTAAATGCATGAGAAGGGATTAAATACTACTAACTAAATAACTTATTTACAAAAATTGAGGATTCGGTTTAAATGACCGTCATTTTTCTAAGCAAAACTATTTCTAAAATTAAATCTAATATCTAACTATTTCTAAATTTGCTCCTTAACGTCGCAAGCATTCAATATTTGCCTGAGTAGAGTCGGTTGACAGTCTTCCGTCTTTGGTTGAGTTAAGCAAACAAAATTGGCAAGAGCTGGCACTATCTTCTCAGCAAAATTGATAATACTTGAGAGTCATCCAAAGACTATGTGGCTTTACCATGTATGCCTGGTAATAATCCCTTTTCAACTTGGTTAACCTTTGGATTGCTTCTGCTTTTTCTTTAGCTTTCTATTTCCAGTTTGTTTCTATCGCTGTTTTCTTGCAATTTTTGGGGCTTGCAGGTGACTGATTAATTAGAAGCCTTCCTTTTCGAGCAAGTTTTCTTAGAGATGCACGATTTAGAAACTACCTCTGTTTCTTGATCCGGGCTTCCCTGATGCGTTTTTCGCCTCTT
Source organism: Pinus taeda (assembly GCA_000404065.3). Classification (NCBI taxonomy): domain Eukaryota; kingdom Viridiplantae; phylum Streptophyta; class Pinopsida; order Pinales; family Pinaceae; genus Pinus; species Pinus taeda. Next base: position 40,357 of record APFE031190502.1, on the reverse strand, counting down.
GCGCCTTTTTCTCTTATTGGGTATAAATTTCAAAATTTGTAAAAATAGTGATTCCATGAGCTCTTGACCCTGAGCATTAAACTGTCTGTTTCTGGTATCAACGTTGTTTAGTACCCATTCAACCATGGCTGGATATGAGAAATCTGTGATGGATGGCTCGGAAGAGTTTTGTGGCTCTTTCTCTCCCTTAAGTGGATTAGGTGTGCCTTCCGAAATGGACATTGGAGTAGTGTCTTTCCTCCTCATAGTTTCCTGCATACTGCCTTGTATAACGCTTCTTCCTTTGTTCCTACAGTTTACAATTTAGGTGGAAGTAATGATAAAAATAGTGACAAGAGAACTTTAAATGCCGAAGATATGCAAAACATGCCACCTTACGCGAACTAGTTCTTTGAAAAACACAACACCATACTTCATTAACAACTGGAAACAACTCATTAATTTGCATTAAAGCGCATGACTAGTTCTTGGCCTAAAAATGTTTTCTCAAATAATGAGCCAGAACCAACTGCGATGGAGAAGTTTTGCGATTTTGCTTTGCGATATCGTAGATCGTTGTATCACATTACTGCAATTGCATCGTGCTGTTCTATCGCAAGGTTGCTTAGTTGCAATATCGCAAGATCGCAGGATCGCAAGATCACAAGATCATAGATCGCAAGCTCGCGGATTGCAGGATCGTGGATCGCTTAATCATTATAATCATTATGTATAATTCATGTGATTTTTGCAATGTGTGATATGTGATATCGCATATCGGCAATTTTAAGGTTTTTTAATGTGAGTGCTTCTTAATGCATGCGATGCGATGGAGTTTCCCATCGCAATCTCGCGTTTTTTTATCATTTTGGCTCATTTAGAACGTAACCTATCATTCTTTGCGCGATGTGATCTCTCTTAAGGAGTGAATTTACTTTCTTCATTATGAAACTTAGGTTTTTTAGATTCTTCAAAGGTATTTCCCTAAGTCCATGATGTTGTAAGTTTCATCTAAAGGGAATATAACACTAATTGATTTTTTTCAATTTTTTACTAAGGGTCCCCACTTATTTAGTATTAGCAATAACACTTCATAAGGAGGGGGGTTGTTGGTGGCCACAACAATTGGTGATTCACTTGGAAGAACCAGTTATCTTTGTATTTCTATTGAATTTTTTCAACTTCCAAAATAGTAAATTTTTCAGAAAATTAAACTTTATTATGTAAAGATAAAGTACATTATGCTCTAATCTGTCAATGACATTTTGTTTCAGCTATTTTCAACTTTGATTATTTGCTCCCTCAAGTTATTCCTTGTATTTACATCAGTCATTACTTGGTCTGTAAAGATAAAACAAAGTCTTCCCTGTAAACCAGTTTTAAAATATGCTCATTTGTCGTAGGTAGAGCCTCTGCTGCCAACAGGCATTCATAGCCTCAACAGGGTTACCTGTTACCCAGCAATGATCCTATATCCTACTTAAAGAAAACTATAACTCTCAAAGAAGAATCCACATCCACACTTATTGCTTTAGTTTTCTTTTTATTCTTAAAGAACAATGTCTTGGTTTGATAGCCAATTTATGACACAGGCATTCACTCGATTTATAACTTTGCTGAACAAGTTGGCTCGTGATGAGACCCCTTGCCTCTTGATTGTAACAATCTTGAGTCATTGCCCTGTTGTGGTATACAGTATTTGGCAAAGTCAGCAAGTTATAATATCTGTGATTATGATAAGCCGGCTCGTGATGAGACCTCTCATTCTTCAAGATGAAGTGTATGCTTGGATTGTTCCTCTGAAACTTGTGATTTCATTAGCAAGGAGGAAGTCATTGTTTTCTTTAGATAGCTTTGGACGACAATGATAGAGTTTTTGAAAGTAGCTGTTCTACAGAGAATCTTTATTTTTGTTATTGATACTTTTCATTGCACTGATATAAAACAATTTCTTCACTAAAGGTTGTTTTCATCAAACTTTATGAAGTTGAAACTAGTGTCATATCTAGGTTAGAGTCTTTAACTGTATCTTTCAATAATAAAGATCATTTTTCCAAAAGATTTGCCATTTATACAAGCGATAAATCAAAATTTGAAAGAGAGTTAGTGTCTTTTTCGTAAATGCCTAATGTAACCATTCACAATTGGTTTTATTATGAAAAGAAAAGTATTACTCTACAAAAATAGAAGAATAATCTTCTATGGAAAATATTTCTTAAGAATATGTCCGTTGGCAAGCAAAGAATCTCTTTTACTTGCTAAATCTTGTAACACAAATGTTGATGGACCTAAGACTTCTACAATTTGAAAAGGACCAAGCCACATTCTTTGAAATTTTGTATGCTTCCCCTTTTCCTCATGTGCCTTGTCCCATTTTAAAACTAAGTCTCCCATCTGAAAATATTTTCTGGTCATTATGTTTGAATCAAAAGAGGATTTTACTAGCACTTGATGATGAGCATGCGTTTTCTTAGCTTGTTCTCATTGTTATTCTAATTTGATTATTTCCATTTGTCTTAGGTGTAATGAGGAAGTTGGCACTTCATCAATGTATTAAGTTAGAGACAAAGAGGGAATTGCTAAGTGAGTCGAAAGAACCACTTCTTTCCCATAAACTAAATTAAAGGGAGAAGTGCCGATGGAAGCTTGTCTCGTTATTCGGTCTGCCCACAAAGCATATATTAAAGATTTATGCCAATTTTTATGATTTTGGTCTACTGTTATTTTGATAATCCTGATTAGGTTTTTATTTGTAGACTCGGCTAACATGTTTCCCTGTGGATAATAATTGGTCGAATATTTGAGTTTGAATCCTCTTTTAAGTGCAAATTCAGTCATTGCATTTCCAGAAAAGTATGATTCATTATCGAACTTTAAAGCGGAAGGCAATCCAAACCTGGTGATTATAAATTGATCTATGAACTCAATGATATTTTTAGCATTAGCCGTCTTGAGTGGAACTGCTTCTACCCACTTAGTAAAATAATCTATTGCTATAAGTATATATCTATGTTGCTTGGAAGAGTGAGGAACGATCTCACCTATTATGTCCAATCCCCACTGACTGAAGGGTTGCTCGATGTTAACTGGTTGTAGTGGTAAGGATGGCTTCTTTTGTCTCCTAGCAGTAGTTTGGCAGACTTGACATTTCCTCACGTAACTATGTGAGTCTTTGAATAACGTGGGCCAGTAATACCCTGCGCGCAAGATTTTATGTGAAGTAGCATCTCCAGCGTAGTGTCTGCCTGCTGGCCCATCGTGGAGTTCCTGCAAAACTTTTTCAGCTTCAGATTTCTCAATACATCTAAGGAGAACAAAATTGTAATTCATTCTAAACAGAATATCATTTATGAGCTGATATTGTTTGGCTTTCAACCTTAGAGCTCTTTTCTTAGTATGATCGAGGTTTGAAGGAGCATATCCGTTCTTAAGATAATAAATGATATCAATGTATAATGACTCTTCACCATTTAGGCTTACCTCGCACATTTGTACCTCTACAGATGGAATTTCAGAAATTTGCGACGCTCCAGCCAACATTTTGCGGAAGCCTTGACCTCTTACAATGTTTGCTGGTTTAATTTCTATGTCATATTCTTGTAAGGTAGTTACCCAATTGGCCCTCTTCTCGCCCACATCCTTTTGTACTAGAAGATTCCTTATCGCTGGAAACGGTACTATAATTTTAGTATGGGTTTTGAGTAGAAAAGGTCTGAAGTATTTGATTTCTTTGAAAACAACATAAGCCTGTTTCTCCACATCTAAGTAATTTAATTCAGTACCCTGCAAATTTGAATTGAAAAAAGCAATTGGTGCTTCCACCTTTTCTTGATTCTTTTGAGTGAGTATCGCAGCATATGACCTATCTGAGGAAAATGTATATAAAATAAAAGGCTCTGAAAAATTCGAGTTGCCAAAGATGGAGTATTAATAATAGCTTGTTTGATCTGGTTGAACGCTTCATGTTCATCTTGGCCCCATTTAAAATTAGAGTTCTTTTTATCATGGTTTGTAAAGGGGATACGATTCATGAAAAATCTGGAACAAATCTCTTTACAAAATTGATTTGACTAAGGAAAGATTGCATGGCTTTTTTGTTATGAGGTAGGGATATTTCATAAATTTCTTTGATTCTATCAGAATCGATGTGAATTCCAGATTTTGACATTATGAATCCTAGAAGTTTCCCTTCACTTAATGTGAAAAAAAGATTTCTTTGGGTTAAGTGAAATTCCATACCTTAAACATCGTTGGAAGATTTGTTTCAAGTCTTTGAGATGGTCACATCGTTTCTTTGAATACACGGTTATATCATCCAAATAAATTACTACAAATTTATTGACTAAACCTTTAAATGCGATGTCCATGGCTCTCTAAAATGTGGCACCAACATTAATCAAACCAAATGGCATATTTCTATATGCATATGTGCCCCATTTAGTTCTGAATGTGGTCTTCAATTGATCATTAGGATGTACCAACACTTGATTGTATCCTGAAAATCCATCTAAGAAAGACATTAATTCTGAGCCCGCCACTGCCTGCAATATCTGCTCCATAGGTGGTAAGGGAAAATTGTCTTTTTGACAGGCCTTGTTAAGATTTCGAAAGTCAATACAAATTCTAATATCTCTGTTTTTCTTTCTAACGGGTACCATATTGGAGACCCATTTAGAATGTCCGATGGGAAAGATTCTTGGCTTTCAACAACTTATTGAGTTCAGTTTTTATCTGATTTTCTAAGTTGGGATGGATCTTTCTCAATTTTTGTTGGACAAGTTTTTCATTATCAACCATTGGAATAGTATGTTGGATGATAGAAGTGTCGTATGTTTTGAGTTCATCATAGTTCCAAGAAAAAACGTTTTTGTATTGTCTCAAAAGACGAATATATGCTAGTTTTTCTTCAGGGGCTAGGCCAAGGCCAAGATTTATGTTTTGGGGTTTGCCATTGGTTCCTAGGTTTACTAATTCGTAATTCAAAGTTGAACTTTGGAGCTTTGAATTGGTAGACCTTTTAAACCAATCTTTCAAATCGTACAGATCTTCTAACTTGACCACTGATTTAGGTATAGCATTGTTAGTGCTATTTTGTTGTAATTGTCGATCATGTTGGTCTTTGTCAATTATTTGATTGGAGTAGGATCCTTCAGAAGTAAGGAAATTTACAATATCAAGATCATCGTTGAATATTCTCCAATTTGTGATGTTGTCAGGAATAGAAGGTCTAAAGATTAATTCTATTGAGAATCTATCTGGACTAAAATCTTCAGAAGGAATGGGCTTAGAAGCTATATTAGCTAAAAGGTTGGCACTTGCATTCTGGAGTTTGGGAATTGATGAAATATTGAATGCTATAAAATGCTCAGTCAGATCTTGAACTAAAGATTGATAGTGTTTTAAATGACCTGATAAGTAATGTATAGTATTCCATACATGTCTGGCTACAATTTCAGAGTCTCTGAAGACTTGGAGGTAATTTATATCTAACCCAATTGCTTTGTACAACCCTTAGACTAAAGCCTCAAATTCTGTTGTATTGTTGGTACAATCAAATTCGAGCCTGCATGTTAACACGATTTTATTTCCTTCTAGACTAATTAGCACACATCCTGCTCTTGCTCCTTCATTAGATTTAGAACCATCAAAAAATAATTTCCAAAACAAAGATTTATTTACAGGTCTATCTAAAAAATTAATACATTTTGAACTATCTGCTTGAGAAAAAATTTCAACTTGGGACAAAACAGAATGTTCTAAATAAGGTGATGTATGAGCATTAAAATTGCCGAGAAGAGAATCCATTGAGTAATTACCAATTATGCTACTGTTATATGCTATTGGTTCATTTTCCCCCTCTAATTCCGTTACTATGTACTTCTGATGTAATTCGCACTCAACTTTTATTTGATTTGGCTTACCATTGTAAGGCAGCCACATGTGCGACCAGTCAGTTGCGAAGTATCCATGCAGTTTTTATAACCAATCCTTGCTAAGAATTAAGCCATAAAATTCAGGGATATCAATGACTAAAATGTCAATAACTTGACATACCTTCGGGTTGGATGACAGCTTTATGGTTACTTGATTTAGTTCGCCAATGACTTCGACTTGAGATCGATCTAGCTGAACTATGCGAACAACAAATTTCTGTGGTTGAACGTTTAATTTGGTGCATATGGACTTTGGTAAAATATTCGATGAAGCACCTGAATCCACTAAACGATTATGTACATTTTTGTTAAAAATTTCATAAGTAAGGAGAAAAGGGGGAATATGAGATCTCGATCTTCCTCCAATTAAAGAGATGTTTTTTGGATCAATCTTGTTAGTCATATTAGTTGGAGGTCTTCCCATGTTCTGGGAAGCTTGAGAAATTATAGCAGCAGGCAAAGGTGCAACTGGCACAGCATGTAATACTTTCATCATTATATTTTGTTGATGCTTTAGCTTGCTCAATTCGTACAGAGTGATGTTGGCCCTAGTCTTTTTCATGTCTTCTATAATATTGTACTCCATTTCATCTGAAACTATCAGTGTTTTAGATGGAGTAGGTGAATCTATTTGGAATGCGCTAGTTTTAGTCACTTTAGATGTCATTTTATTTGTTGTGACTTTATCCTTTGTTGCCGAATTTGCGCTATTTGGCTTTGGGGTAGTTTGGGGAGGATCAAGCTGATTTCTACTTCGTGTGTTAACTGGGAATACTTCTTGATCTTCTTCTTGTGGGAGGATGAAATCCCACATTCCTTGTAATTCTACAACTTCTTCATCATCGGTTTTCCCTTCAGTGGCAATTTCCTCTTCCTCTTCCTCGGATTCAGCACTTCTAATAGCATTGGGTGGCCTTGAATCCGTGGACAGGCCTCTTTTAAAAGCTCTGTAGGGCCTTTTTGAAGAAGTTTATGCTACTTACTTTTTTACGGCGATCATTTCATTGGACATGGTCTTCAGAACTTTTTGCAATCCCTCCAAATCGAATGGATCTTTTGCTTGTTTCTTCTTGGACTCTTCTTTGAAGGTGACCTTCTTATATTTTCGTTCCTCTATCACATATTTCTTCTCTAGGGCTATTATACGTTTATCTACTGCTATGGCTTCTTTCATGTTTTCGGCTAAGGTTATTTTATTAGCCCTGTCCACGAAGATTGCTATGTTTGATGGTAAAGCAGTGATATACCATTCACATCGCACTTCCTCGCTGGGCTGGGAAGCAGTAGGAATTTTGTTTAGAATTTTATTGAAATGTAGATTGAAGTCTTTGATTAGCTCTCTAAATTCGGACCTAAGGTTGGATAGGTCATTGATTAACGTTGTCGTAGACCTGTCATCGCCAAACTTGGTTAGGAATTGGTCTTGGAAGGTGTCCCAACTAGCAATAGATCCAAAGGGTAATGAGAAATACCATGATCCGGTTGTTCCTTGCAGAGTATAAGGAAACAGTCAAACAACAACATCTTTATTAGTAACCCTGTTGAGATTAATGGATAGCATAAAGTTGTTTATGTGCTCTTCTGCTAGCATGCCTGCCTCGGGATTGAACTTAGGCAGCCATTTCTCAGGATGTGCCGGTATTTGACTCAAGGGTGCAGGCATTGAGACTGCCCCAGGGTTGTTCCATGGAGACTGGGCCATTGCTGAACTGCTAACAGGGGGAAGTGTAGAAGATGATCCCTGTGGTTGGGAAGATGAGGATATTATGATCACAGATGATTGAGGAGGAGTTGTAGGGATTCCACTAGGTGGATTGATAATGGTCTGGAGTGGAGGAGTGGATGGTTCACTTCACAATGAAGAGGTTGAGATGGATGATGTTGATGAAAGAGTCTCGCTGTTGGACCCTTTAAGTGATTTCCTTGCTCTTTTCCTTTTGGGAAGAGGTAATTCGATTGGCCGAACACCAAACTTTTCACTCTTTAATCTGGTTAGGGGATGAGCAGGATTATACTGCGAAGTCACGCTGCCCTGAGATTTATCAGATCTTTGAGGGGAAATGGAAAATCGCTGAAGTTTGTGAATTGGAGATTCAACTTCAGGAGGTTCTATAATAGATTGTTCTGAAATTTCAGGGTTTGTAGCAGCGGTTGATGCTCCGACGACTTCTAACTCTGGATTTAGGTGTAATGGAGAAGTCGGGGGAGATGGTGAGGATGATTTACTCTCAGAATGGTATTTTGATTTAGATTTACTTTCCATTCATAGTTTAGGCCCTCCTTCTAGTGCAAAATATGTTGAAGGCCCCGAAAATCGGGTCTACAATAAGGGGGATACCTGCCCGGTCCGGACCTTGGTTGGCAGCTCCTTATCCGTTTGGTATAGCGGGTCTGACTGGGGATATGGGACCAGTTTCCCAATTCAGTGTGTGTGTATGAGAAAGATGGGTATTTCTATTCTAAATGGAATACTTCTATTCTAATTCTAATCTAATGCTATGTTGTTGTATTCTAATAAACAGAAAAACATCAAAATTTATGCTAACCCGGGGTGTGATCTTTCTTCTATGCGATCTAAAAAGATTTCAAACAATAACTGGTAATAAAGATCATTCAGTTATTATAAGAAAAGAATTCAATAAAGATGACCTACTTCGTATAAGAAGTTAGACGAAACAGTTGTGAAAAACTTATCGCATAAATGAGCTATTCATACACTAA
>APFE031190502.1:616-12123 GCA_000404065.3 Pinus taeda | reverse complement strand
GATCCGTGGCTTAACACCCGATTGGTCCATGAATTCTATTTAAAGCGCATGGAGGGTCATTTGTAGGTTAACCGTTCATGAGAGAAGCTTATGTAAATTTTCATTCTTTTATTAATAAATTTCCAGAAGTGGCCACGTTGGCTCAAGCCGTGGACTGTTTCCCTCTTTGAGGGTTTTAACCACGTCAAAATACTAGTGTATTGATATGTGATTTGTTTGTGAGTGGTGTCCTTTGGTGTTTTGTCTGAGGAACTTACCCTGTAAATTCCTACAGATCATGCAACATCATTCGTGTCATTCCCATAATACTTTGGTTATTCCTTCCAGCCACCCCATTCTATTGTGGGTTGTGATGTGCTATCAACTCCCATCTAATGCTTTTTGATTCAAAAGAAAAAATATTGAACTCATTCGACACATACTCTCCATTGTTATCGCTTCTGAGAGCTTTAACTTTCCTGCCATTATCTTTCTTGACGTGTTCTTTAAATTCACAAGAAATAGCGAACATTTGATATTTCTTCTACATGAAGAAAATCCAACACTTACGTGAACAATCATCAACAAATATTACATAATACTTGTGCTTGGTCATGGATGTTGTCAATAATAATTAACACACATGTAAATGAACTTGATCAAGGATTGCTTTTGCTTGACTGTCTTTTTCATGAAATTAAGCTCTGGTATACTTCTCCAATGTACACCCTTTGCATGTGTCTCTCTGCTCTACTATACCCTTGGGAAGCCCTGTAGAAATTTGACTCAAGATCTTCAAAGCACCATGATGCAAGTGACCCAATCTCCCGTGCCAAAACTCACTAATGTCTCGGCTCTGCACCTTCTCTTCTTTAGTGCTCAAAACAAGTAGTCTTCTACCTCCAATTTGTAGAAGTTATTCTCTCAAATCCCTATCCACTTCACCTATCTTATGTCTATGTGATGAAGGAACACATCTCCCTTAATAAATATGACATCATAGCCTCTTTCCTCCAACATGGAAACAAAATCCAAGTTCTTCTTGAAACCCGAAACATACATAACATCTTGCAAATTGAGGGGAGAACCAGACTCCCTCTAAAAGGTAACTTTACCAATGTTAGTTGCGATATACCTCCCATCATCACCCAATCAGTATGCATCTGGAGATCCTTCTCCTCCAATTTACTGAAGAGATCTTTGTTACCAAGAATATGGAATGAAGCACCATTGTCCAGGTACCACACACTACCCATCATTGATTACATGATACAAGAAATGAGGGTAAAATCTAGTTTGAACTGTGAATCAAGAGCTTCACCTTCTTCTCCTCTTGAAGGCTTATTACTAGCCTTCTTGTGCAGACACTTTGTGGCAAAGTGTCTCAGCTCATGATAGTGAAACCACTTGATTTTCAACATGTCCTTCTTATTACTTCCCTAACAAGAATTTTATTTCGAATGGAATGACTTCCCCTTCCCTTTATTTACCTTATCAGCTAAGCCACAATTCTCCTCATCATCATGATTAGATGAGGATCCATCTCTAATGTTTCACTGAATCTCTTCTTGTACCAAGTCAAACCACAGTCACTCCCACTCTGGTAGTTCCTCCCTCCCATTAACTGAGTCTTGGTAACTGTGCCAACTCTTGAGAAGTCCTAGAAGTTCTAGGCTCACTAGATAATATTCAGAAACAATAATCCCGACACTTCCAAGCTCATCCCAACATTGGGTGAACTTGGTCAAGTACTTCAGAATTGAGCTACCCTTCTCCATCTTGATACTTCTAAGCTTGTCCTTCAGTTTCAACTTCTTGTCGTCAATGTTATTTTGTAACATGTTCATCAATTCCTGGCACATCACAAATGGAGTTTCATTTCCATGGAGATTCGAGCCAATATGATCTCAAACACCTTCTAGGATAATCCATCTCGTCTTTGCCGCACACTTTCTCCATTCAACCAGATCTTTAGCATAAGATTCTAGAGGCTTCGGAATATCATGATTCATGAATTCCTTTAGCTCGTTGTCTTCCAACACTACCTCCATCCTATATATCCAAGCTATGTAATTTGAGTTGCCCTCCAGGGAATACTCAAGTCTCAAATAGTTGAATGACATCATGCTAACTCTAAAAAATGAAACTGCAAATTTGATTTCACCTGCACAAAAGCTTGTATCCTCGTCTTATATAATGTCTTCAACTCCAATACCATGTATATTTTTACTTGTAGATTCAAATTTCGTATGTAATATGCTAGAAAAAAAGGCTTTAATCCACTCTACTCATCATTTGAAACAAAAATTGATTGATGAAAACACTAAGTAGGAAAGGATGAATTTCAATAGCACATAACATAATATTTTTCTAGGGAAAGAAACTGCTCAAAACCCAGACTATTTATATTGCATTAACCAAAATATCTAAGAAGAAAATACAATTCTTGTTCATCCTGAACAATTCTTGCACAAGTACAATCTATCTCTTTTCTTCACAAACTAGCTCAAAACAATACTTAGCTAATTATGTTGCCTTCCAAGCCCCTACTTCCTTGCATAGTTCCTAAGAGAATTAGCCCATAGTTAATTGGGAAAATCCCTCACCACAATTGTGAAATACATCATAGGCCTTCTACTGATTGCATGCACCATCTGTACAACTCGGAAAATTATACAACTAATAGTACATTCTCCTTGAACTCTAATCTCAACTGGGTCTTCCTCTGAACTGACATGCATGAGTTATTAATGAGTGAATCTTTAGTTAACTGGTGGAGCGGTGAAGCTGCACTCAAGTTTCTCCCCACTACCAGACCTCCTACTAGTTCCTCCAACTATTTGAACTAGTTTAAATGACTATGACTTACTTAGCCTAAGTTAATTAATTACAACTCAAAAGAACTCAACCTAGACCCCTAAAATTTAGGAATCACTCTACATGACTCTAGATAGACTTCCAACTCAAATTTACTTAGCCAACTAAGTCAGATTAACTTACTTAACTATTACAAGTTTCTATGAGAATATAATTTTAATTTAATTCCTAATTTAATTCAAGGACAAATTGAATTAGGATTTCTTGTTGCTATTTTTAACAATTTATACAAAAATTAAGATAAGAAACTCATAAATGTAGATCCATAAATCTCTCCTAAAGCCACAAATATCTCATGTGGTTACAACCATGTGTTGACATCTAGCAATTAACATATCTTCATATTCTCTCACAAATCTCTCCTAGCTTTGATAGGAGTCACTTATGAAAACTTCCATGATCTTTCTCCATGAAATGTGTTTAACCAATTATCTCAAATCTTCCTCAAATATTCAAGAGTTTTAAGAGGAAAATCGAATTTGAGTCTTGGAGGCCAAATATGCCTATCTTGGAATCTTCAAATATGCCTACACATGTCAGAAAACTCATCTAACTTTTATATATAAGTGAATATATGGTATTTTTCTAATATTTAACCATAAATTCTCTCTAAATACCAAAATTAATGTATTGGAGAATAATGTATCTAAACCCTTTTTTAACTATGAAGATGGTCTTAGTGTATTATGACGGAGCTGTAGAATATGGAAAATTCCGAAGAAAAGTGAAAGAATAGAGAGTGAAATGAATGACATTTTGGAGACCCAACAACAACACCATGATTAAAAAAACATCCTTATGAAGAAATTCAAACAAAACATCCTCATGAAGACATACCAAATACTATTGTCTCAAATTTGTCCTTTGGATGTTGCTCCCCCTTTGATGCACTTCTCTTGTGCTGTGTTGTTGTTATTGTTGTGATTCTATTGTTGTTATTCTACATCATAACTTCTCCTTGTTGTTGTTTTATCACTAAGACATATCCCCCTTTGAAATCAATGACCCATATCCCCCTTTTAAATCAATGACAAAGAAACCGACAGACTCCCCCTACAACTTTACTCCCCCTATCAACAATATTCTCCTATCTTGTTAATCATGTGGACTTGGTAGCTTCATATTGATATGTTGAAGGTATACTAGTTTCCTTTCTTCATCTTGAAGGAAGATTTAGTGGAGGGAGGAAAGAGGAACAACTCCCAATATTTGCCTTAAATACTCAAACTGTTATCTTGGGAGAGTTTTGGTGAAAATATCAGTGGCCTGTTATTTTGTAGGAACATACTCCAAATTCACAATTTGATTGGTAACTTTCTCTCTCAAGAAATGATACTTGTTTGGAATATGCTTTGTCTTGGAGTGAAAAACAATGTTCTTTGACATGTTTATGGCACTAGTATTTTCATAAATAATAGGAATAGGTTTATCATTAAACACTTTTACATCTTGCAAGGTCTACTTCATCCACAATAGTTGCTACAACATATTCTACTTATGTCGTACATAAAAATATGGAAGCTTGCTTCTTGCTAAACCATGAAACTAGACACTTTCCAATAAAGAATGCACCACCACTACTTCTCTTTTGATCACCTACATCACCTACCCAATCAACATTCGTATAAATCGTCAGTGAAAATTATTTTTCTCTTGGGTACCATAGTCCACAATCCATTGTACCTCTAAGATATATGAGAATCATCTTGGCTGCTAGAATATGGCTTTATCTGAGGGCTACTTGAAATATTCCAAAAATACTAACGACCTACATAATTTCTAGTCTTGAAGGCATCAAATATAACTAGCTTCTATTAATAAATATGTATAAAGTTTGGTCCACTTCTGGTGATTAATCGGTCTTGCTAAGATTGCAACCTATAACCATTGGTGTGCTCACCAAAGAGCATTCCTCCATTCTAAACTTCTTCAATACTTCCTTGAGATACTTTCTTCGTGAAATGAAAATCCATTTGGAAGTTTGGGAAATTTGAAATATAAGGAAATAAGAAAACTTTTGAAGCCTTTACATCTCAAAAATTTGATGTCTGCTACAAATTGGCAGGTTAAAAAATCTAAATCACTGGAAAAAATGATACCATCAACATAAACAATCACAACTATGAGTTTCCATCCTTCGATTCGACATATAAATTGTTGCTAGTTGCACCTCTTTTAAAATCACACTTGAGCAGGTAGTTGTCCAACTTGGAATACCAAGCCCGAGGGGTTTTCTTGAGACCATACAAGGTCTTCTTAAGCTTGCAAACATAATCAAACTTCTCTGTCAACTAAAAACCATTTGGTTTCTCTATGTAAACTTATTCCTATCATTATCCATTTAGAAAGGAATATTTGACACCCATTTGATATATTTTGAATTTCCTGGCATTGTTTCTTACCACTTCTCCATGGTCATTGAACTTATTCTTGAATACCCACTTAATGCCAATGAGATTCTTGTTTGTTGGTCTTGGAACAAGTTCCATTTCTAATTTTTCTCAATTTGGTCCAGTTCTTCATTCACATATTTTAACCATTTTCCATCCTGACTAGCTTGTGCAACATCCTTTGGTTCCTCCATGGACAATAGGGCTACATGTGCTTGTGTAAGGGAATTTAACAAATTCATTCTTATCTGCACACCTAAAATAAATTCACCAACAATTTGATCAAGTGGGTGATATTTTTGAACATACCTTGAAGTATATTTGACTTGAGGATTGAAGGGATCTTCATTATCTTCTTCTGAAATTGGCTTATGATCCTCCTCATTATTCATCATTGGTTCATTAGCGTTGGTATTTTCTGGTTGTTTCTCTTCAGAAACAACATATTCATCCACTTTGACATTAATACAACCAAAACTCCTCTTGATATTCTTATTATAGCATCTATGTCCTTTGTTTTTTTGAGAATATCTTAGAAAAATTCCTTCATTAGCCCTTGCATCAAACTCGCCAAGCTTGTCACCATTCCTCTTGATGTAACACTTGATACTAAAAACTCTAAAATGCTTGACTGTTGTAGGTCTACCATATCAGAACTCATAGGGAGTTTTGTCATTGTTTGGTCTGAAATGAGCTTTGTTGAGTAGCACCACTATTGTGTGAATGTCTTTGGCCCAAAATCTTTGCTGAATTTTTATTTCATCCATCATAGCTCTGGCCAACTGTTGTATTTATCGGTTTTCTCTCTCTGCAACACCATTCTACTATGGATTCTCTGCTATTGTGAACTTCCTTTTTGATGCAATGCTTCTTGCATAACTCATCAAACTCTTTTGAATTGAATTCACCTCTGTTATCAAATCTTATGCTCTTGATTTTGCAATTAGTTTCATTTCTAGCCATAACTTTGCAATATTTGAACTTCTCAAAAGCTTCAGATTTTTCTCTGAGAAAAGAAAACAACATCATCCTATTGAAATGATCAATTATAAGCATGAAATACAATTTTCCTATGGGAGATTGGGTTCTTGATGGTCCACATAAGTCCATGTGTACTAGTTGGATGGCTTTGGTGATGAGATCTCTTAATACTTTAATGGAACTCGAGTTTCTTACCCAATTGACAAGATTTTCATATCGTATTCTCTGGTTTTGACTGCTGGGTAGATCCTTGACAAAATAATTTTTGCTCAGTTTGACTATTTGATCAAAATTCAAATGTCAAAGTTTCCTATGCTACATCCAACTCTCATCAATGTTTGATAAGAAATACCTCTCTATTTTCTCTTTTAGAACATAAACATTATTGTTTTTTCTCATAGCTTCAGCTAATATTTCACTTATGAAGGTAGACTTGATTTGAAAATTTATAGCTTTAAAAATCACATCATATCCTTGATCACACATGTGAGACACACTAAGTAGATTATGCTTAATCCCATCAACAAATAAAACATTATTTACTTTACTTTTTCCATTAGACAGACTGACAAATCCTTTACCAACAATCTTAATAGGTGCATTGTTACCAAAGGTTACATTACCCTTTTCAATTGGTTTCCATATCAAGAACTTGCTTCTGTCTCCTGACATGTGCCTAGAACAACCATTCTCCACATACCAATGACTACCTTCATTCTTGTTGGGATGGGGTCCCCTGGGTCAGTTTTAGGGTTAACATAACCCAAATTTGATCCCTTTTTTGTAATTAGTGTAAAGTCTCCGCGATTTGTGGATGCGGAGCGCCTAGAGGATTAAGAGTCAAAGGGGTTTATCCCCTTGTTTTATGTAAAGTATGAGTTGGCCTTGAGATCCACCCATGGTCCACAGACCATGGAATTGTATGTAAAAGGCTATAAATAGGTGTGTCTTAGAGAGTCTAAGGCATGTTATGAGATAGATCGAAGAAATGGGTCAATAGAAGAGGAGTAATAGTGAAGAGAAGTGGGTCAGATAGGAGAAGAAAGGCTCTGCAGTTGAGTGTGAAAATGCCTGTATAGAGTCCATAGATGAGTGCATAGAACCCTGTAGCTGAGTGCATAGGGAAGTTTTGAGTCTGCAATCCTGAATTGAAGATCAATAAAGATAGTTTCCAAAGAATTATTGTGTATTTCTGTTTATTGTTGTTAATATTATATGTTTTGAATCAGTTACCAGAGAATCCACAGTATGAACATTTTTATGCCAACGTTTCAAATCCCAACTGGGATCCATCATCATTCATAAGTCCTAATGATGGATCCCAGTTGGGATTTGAAACGTTGGCATAAAAATGTTCATACTGTGGATTCTCCGGTAATTGATTCAAAAGATACAAACCACAGATCTCTTAAATCCAGAATATTATATGTTGTCGATGAATGATGTATTTTACGAAATATTGTTTGAATGCTGCATGATTCTACTGAATAAGTGTTAATGATGTACGCAATGCATGTTTATGTGTTTTCGTGAAGACTCTGATGCATTCTCTAATTTTTACGAATAACTTAAGTAAATATGTGTGCACCCTAATGTAGGACTGCTTTCTGATGTGCGTAAGTGGATAGATTGACTAGAAAAGGTCTACAAAGACCATTCATAGACCTTCATGGAGGTCTGAGGTCCATTTTGATGGAGTTACAGCAGTATGCCCTAAGAGAGTTCGATCTGTGTGAAGGAAAATATGAGGTGCTAAAATACATCACACTAATCTCTGGATGTAGAGACTTGGTTCTTGCATCCCCCCATACTACTTCGAGTGAGACTGTATCCTGTGCTACACAAGTTGTTGCTGAAAGGACCAGTAGTGTAGGGATTTTTTGGTTGGAAGGACTAACTCTGAACCTGGGTTAGGACCCCCTAAGCCAACAAATGGTTCTGTTGTCAGGACAGGGATTTTCTTGAAAGAGATGTGTGATTTCACATCACTGGAATCCGACAAAGAAAGAATTTGAAAAGTGGTTTGGTTGGAAGATTCATGAGTTCACAGCACAAGAAAACAAGAATCTATGCCTCTTGAAGGAATATTGGTTGAACAGGTATTTGTATACGGAGATAAATGAAATCTTCTTCTGCACTTTTCCCATTGAACTGTACGAGTGGTTAGCCAAATTAACAAGCATCTAAGGAAGGTGGAAGCTTGATAATCCTATAGTATGGACTCCTGAATTAGTACGATGATTAGAAGCCTCTGAAATCCAGATAATGTGGGCTATTGATCATTGGGTCGATAGGATTCTAGGAGGATTTGTTACAGAACTAGTAGTTGATACCTCAGTCAGCTACAATGAAGCGGAGCGATGATTTTTCAAAGGACTACGAGGTAAGTATTTAATATCTTTGAATACCTGGATTAAGATGTTAGTAAGTGAAATATGGGTTATGCCATTGCCTTGATGTTAGGAGCTAAGCGAAGTGGAAAACTCTTTAGAGATCGAGAGAGATCAAGTCCAAAATATAGCCCATTGATTGGACCTCTTTCAAGTGATGACGAGGGAGAGGTACATGCCTCACCGTGGAGTGTTGTCCAGCTGATAACATAGGGTTTTCCACAAACACATCATCTGTCCACTCTACCTCCACTGTATACACCTCCACCTCCACCGCATACACCTTCACCCACACCTCCACCTCCACCACCTCCATTCAACATGGTGAATAAGATGAGGCTGTCGATATTCAAAGGCATAGGGAGTGAAGATACAAAGAAGTTTTGGTTTGTTGTGAATGCTATGTGGACAACGCAACAAATTATTGATGATAAAATAAAGAAGTCACAATTGGTTACCACTCTGTAGGATCACACACTGACTTGGTATATTAAGTATTGTTCTGATAATCATCTGGCATTGCTAACCAAGACTAAGGATGCTTTAAACAAGGAGTTTAGTAAGCCTAAGTATGAATCACAGCGAGTATTTGGATTTAAATAAATCATGATGAGGGTCGATGAGACACCATGGGAATTAGATCAAAGGTTGAAGTGTCAGATTCGAGAAGCTAACATGCAGCTCACAGATGGCCAGTATCGCAAGTGGTTTATAGCTTCACTTTTGCCCCACTTGAGAATTTCTCTGTTGCAACAAAAGATAGGAACTCATGAAGAATCCTTGTAAATTGCGACGAGGTTACATACAATGCCTATTCAGGATGTGACCTTAGGGGTACAGCAGCTCCACTCTCAGTTATAGAGCCTTTGCTTAGAATTACAGCGCTTGAAGAAAGACAAGGAGACAAAACTAGAGGTGCACGCGGAAGCCTGGTGTCTGAAGTGAAAGAGTTAGGGGCACGATAAAGACTATTGTTCCATGTACACAAATTATATTACAGGAGGGGAACCAATTCCCCTGAGTCTAGAAGCCCCAGCAAGACTGAGTGTGGCAGTCATGTTATCGTGCACTATTTGTCAAGGTGCTGGACAACATGCGATTGAAAATTGTCATTTACTACAAAAAAAAATCCAGACACCCCAGCAGTTGTTCTGTAACTTCTGCAAATATGTGGGCCATGATGAGCACCACTTTCAAAGCTATGAGATGATGATGGAAAGAACACCTGCATACTAGATGGAAGTGGAAACTTGGCCTCTAGAGAAGGGCACTAGAGGAGTGCACGAAGGATATCTGGGATGAGGACAAGGTCGAGGAGGAGGAGGGCCTCGTGGAGGCTAGGGTCAGGTTATCTGTTACAACTACGGAACACCAAGCCACTATGTGTAAGATTGTCAGAATCAGACACACCATCATGTCAATACTACAGCCAATTTGACCATACCATAGAAGAATGCTTGGTGTTGATAGCTAAAATGCAAGAGAAGAAATCACAGCCTCAGCAACCTATGCAGAACTTGCAGAAAATGAGATCTGAGCCCCACGAGGAAGATCAAAGTGCGAATATAGTGCTAAGAAGTGGAATAACAACTAGTGATGATAAAGGTAAATAATCTGAAGAGGATGGATGGGTCTACAAGGCCCCAGAGAAAGAAGTGGGTTTTGATCTGAATCATGCGAAGGAAACATTTATGGAGGCCAAGAAAAGCTTCATTGAGGCATCCACCTCAGGAAGTCAGGACAAGGTGCAAGAAACCATCGCACCTGTAGAGGTTGTTGGCATTATGGTTCTAGTATAATTATATGTTTCAGATGTTGTACTTGATGGCAACACCCATGGCATGGCTCTCATTTTGATGAAAATAAAGAAGTACGCAGAAGAACAGTTCAGGAGGTGCGTACCCGCAGGTATACCGTGCAGGGACCACGTCCAAATACGCGGGTTACCCATTCATGGGGTGCGTACCCTAGTGCACACACTTCAAGATAGTAAAGCGCCCACTCGTGGGGTTTCTCATGGTATTTAGCCGACGGTTTTGTGTTATTATGGTGTCGGCCCGTGGTATTAGTCCATGATTTAAGGAAGATCATGCCTATATAAAGCTAAGGAGATCATTTGGCTTGAACATCCTTTTGGTGTGTTGAATATCTTAATATCTGATATTGGGTTCTCGGTTTAAAAGCTTGATCTTTAGAAGAGAAGTTGGAAGCGAATCTGTGAAGGGTGATCTCTCAAGCGCAAGATCAGATCTGAGTATCTGACTGTATTTTGGCCCTAATCAGAGGTGCGCAAGTGATCAACAGTGACAGTGCATGGGTACGCAGAGGAATCAAAGGGTCAGTGTGTGGATACGCAGAAGAGACGAAGGGGCAGCGCGTGGGTACGCAGAGGCGACAAAGGTGAATTGCGTGGGTACGCAGCACGACAGTGTTTCAGGTACATGCTTACTGTTTGAGTACGCGGCGCGACAGTCTTTCTGGGTGCATACCTACTGTGATAGTACGCGGTGCGATAGTCCTTCTGGGTGCGTTCTTTCTGTGCAGTACGCGGCGCGATAGTACATTTTGGTGTGTATTGTACGCAGATCAGGGAAAGGAGCAGTGAGTAGCCACGCAGTACAGCTGAAGTAACTCTGCGGGTATACGCAGAGAAGCAGAGGGTGAAATGCGTAGTGACGCAGGCCAGTAAGAAGAAAACTGCGTATCTATGTTAAGATCTTCTGTTGGTTGAATTTTTCTTGTTGATAAGGTATTCTGGGTTCAGTTTTGTTACTCTTGATCTGGTTATTGCAGCTGACTGTATAATTTACATGTACTTGATGATCATTTGATGTATATGGATCCAGTTTGAAAATTTATGAAAAGTGGTCCTTGAAAAGAAGTAGGGGGT
>APFE031190489.1:0-30222 GCA_000404065.3 Pinus taeda | reverse complement strand
TGATGGCCTTAGGCAGATCATGCAATTTAAACACCTCCCAGAAATATAGCTCGACCATCTCAGAACCTAAATATCTAGCCAAAATAGTGAAGAAGTGGGAAAATTTGGTCAATCTGCCCACCACCACTTAGATGCAACCACATCCATGTATTTCTGGAAGCTCGATAATGAAGTCCATAGAAATGCTCTCCCATTTCCTCTGGGGAGTAAGGAGAGACTAAAGCAACCTAGCTAGATGTGTTTTCTCACCATTTTTCCTTTGACAAGTACTACACTCCTGAACATGCCTGAAGACATCCTCCTTGAGGCCTCTCCAAGTGAAGCACCCCCTCATAGTCTTGTACATCTTAAGAACCCCTTATGTCTTGCAATAGGTGAGTCATGGGATACATGCAAGAAATTCTCCTGTAGCTATGATCCCGACACTAACTAAATCCAATCTTTGTAATAGATCACTTCATCCATCACTCGATACCTGTCATCCCAAAAAGTGCCATCCAAGATCTTGCATGCCTACTGCTTCTTGGAGTACTCTACCAATAACTGTGCTCTCCAATCCTGAGTAATATCCATGAGTGAGAGTGTCGCAGGCCTCCTAGATATTGTTTCTACCACTACATTATGCTTTCGCTAAACATACTTGATCTCAAAATTGTAGTCCTAGCTCTTACTGATCCACTTCTACGTCTCTCATTGAGATCCTTCTGCTCAAGGAAAATTTCATGAATGTTATGATCAGTCTTCACCTAAAACCTGTTTCCCACCAAATACCATTAGAACTTGGCCAAGGCATGCCTAATGTACGACATATTTTTGTCGTATATATAATAGAACCTCTCATGATCCCAAAGTTTTAGTCTCTTGTAAGCTATAGAATGTCCTCCATGCATCAACACTACCCTAATACCCTCTCGAGATGCATCACACTCCAAAATAAAAGGTTGCAAATAATCAGGTAAAGATAACACTAGACACCTGCTCATATCCCTCATAAGTGTCCTATGCCACATATGTCCACTCAAAAGCTCCTTTCTTCATCAAATCTGTGAGGGGTACTGAATAAGCCTCCATCCTATGAGATGATACAGTTTGTGGCAGGTATGAATGTATACCTCTCAGTACCATTAGCTTCCTATTTGACCCCATGAACTCCATCTCCAATCTCCTCGAATCAGCAGTAACATGCCCTAAAGTGTATAACCACTGGACACCCATCACCACATTAGTGTCCCACACATTAACCACAAAGAAGTGGTTTGTCACAAAATAGTTCCCCATGGTCACCATCATCCCAAGAACATACTTGGTACACTGCATAGTTTGGTCTCTTGGAACCAACACTCAAAATCCATCAGAGGCCTCCATATGTATACCTCTTTGATGCACCATATGTGCATTAATAAAATTATGGGCACTTCCACTATCTACAAGCACTGACACACGCTGTCCCTACGCCGTGCCCTTGATTTGTAATGTCAAATACTTCAAAACTTTTTTAAGCACACAATGACACCTCCTGTGGGAAAATGTGGGCCATCCCCTACACCCTATGGCTCATCTTCTCCTCCATCTACCTCAAGCTTGACCTCATCCTTTGGCTCACTGTTTAAGAAGACCTTTATATATTGAAACTGGTTCCTTGGTGCTCATGACTCCTAGCATGTAAAGCACAACTTCCTACTACGAAGGTCTCTCTTGGTCTCGTCATCTAATTGTCCTCGAACAATCCACTCCTTCCGAGGAGGTATAATGTCATTACCTTTTTGAGGAACGGTAGGTTTGGAAGGTACTGGGGATCTAGTTCTCAGAATCTCATCAAGCATGTCCTTGATTTGGTTAATGGTGTCTTATAATGACACTGGCCTATATTCTCTCATCCAATCATGGAGTGACTCTTCCAACCCCTTAATGAAAAACATGATCAAACTCACCTCTAAAATGTTAGAGACCATGATGATTAATCTCTAGCAATCTTCCATAAATGCTTCAACACTTCCTGTTTTCTTCAGGTTGGCAAACTCCCTGAAGTGTAGCTCAGGGTCCTTCTAATAAAATCTCTCCACCAGTATATTTGTGAACTTTGTATAAGATGTAATAGAAGCACGCCCCATTCGTGGTACCAACACTCCTTCACATCTCCATCCAAGTGAAAAGTGGAAAATATAACTACGCCTATCTATTGCATGGGATTCATATGAAAGCATGTGTCTAGCTTATGGATCCATTCCTTGGATGAACTCTTGGTTGACCCATAGAAACTAGGCAGTGTCACCTTCCCTGCCAACTTTTGTGTCTGGGTTCTGATGATGTTTTCCTACTATGAAAGGCATTCCTACCCCATGTCTATACTTATCCTTTAGGTGGAAATACTCCCAAAATGATAATATTCTTTTGAAACTAGGACCTAATGCTTCATACTCATCATTCCCATCGGTGAACGATATCGTTAACTCAACAAATGCATCTAACTCCCTCCCCCTCTCTAGTTCCTCCAAGAAGTGAGGCATCATGGCTATATTAGTCTGGCCATAGGTGTGGGTGCTTGACTACTGGTTTTTGTGTCCATGCACATGAATCCCCTCTCTTGTCCTGGACCCACCTTCTCCATCGTTGAATCCTCCTTTTATGTTATGTAATTGTAGACCCATCATCTGCCGCATCATATTTAGAACCTACTGATTTTGCCTCATCATTTGTTGGTTCATCCTCACTAATTCCTCAAACCACTAATTTTACTGATTCTCTCTAGGCTACTCGTTTCCTTCTTGGTTATCCATGCATTCTCTCACATGATTAAGCTCTATGTCTGAGAAGTGATCAAGTTCTTCTTATCTACCACAACCTCTTCCTCTACCTTTGACTTTGCCTCTGTGGAGCACTCCTCTTTGGTATATGGGCAAAATAATCTACTATTTTTTCCCACATCTAACCAAGAACATGCTCTGATACCACTATAAGATTCCTATAGAAATATTTCATAAATAAAAAATACATTCATAAAGCTACACGAATATAAATTTAACACATGCATGTACCATAAAAAAATTAAATAAACTAGGTAAGAATGTTGAGCCATTTTATTAATAATGTTAGAAATTGGGTACAAAATAAAATAGAATAGATCCTGGGAAAAATCCAGGTGAAATGAAGTAGACCCAAAGTGCTAGAAAATGTCCCAAATAATATTTTTTCACTACCGAGAAATTATGTTGTTACCGCTGAAGATGAACTGGTGTTTCTGCCCTTAATAATGCTCTAAAATTTCTAAAACTTTAACTCGAAGCTTCTGACACCAAACCCATACAAACCAAAAGATGGTTTGGCTTAAATCCAAGCCAAGGTCAAGCCCACCAAGTGGTGTTAATTACTTACTTTACCTATAAAATGCATTCCTAAAGGAATGTTGATTTCCAACCCAAATAGTACCTAGAAAATTGTAAAATTTTAACCATGAACTCCTCTTAAAAAACCCATAAAAACCCAAAAAAACCTTGGGCAGATTCCAGTTGATCCAGATAGCCCAATTTAGTAAGGGTTTCCTAGTCTTCCCAACTTTGCGTTCTACATGAGGAATATTGCTGGAAGTAGCACAAATCTTCCACGAAATTTCCTTCAAAATCCCTACAAAAATACCCTCAAAGATAACTTATATCCAAGCTCAAATTCCAACAATCACTTCGATAATCCTCGCAACTCAAAACCCTTACATATCTCCTACTCAATGATCCCTGTGCAAGCCCATAAATGGAAGACTTTTGCCTCATAAAATCACCCGATTCCAACTCTACAAAATAGTATCAATCTTTGTGTTTTTCCCAAAGGAAAACACCTACAAATACACCTATGGAAGCCCTGAAGTGGACTCCCTAAAGCCTCACTAGGGAAACACTCAAAGTTCTTTGAAATGAGGGAGGGTTTCACTTGAAACCCTAGTGTTAACCAACAATTCTCTTCTTGTGCTCAACAACTCCAAGAGAGAATTCAATTTCATAATATAGATGGAAAAAAAGTGCTAAATGGTGGTCTAATTATGTTATTTATAACTATTGGTCATTCTCCCTCCAAGTGATTCAAATTCCTCCTTTGGGGGGTCCCACTCCACTAACAACATGATTTTTCTCTAATGTATATAACCTCTTATTTCTCCAAAAATTAAGTTGGGTCTACTCACCCACTTTTTCTAAGTCTTAACACACCAAAATATTTGTTGGACATTGGATAAACCAATGCTCCTCGTGTGTTTCATGACATGGACTAACCACCTCTCATGGATCATTATCTACGGTGTTGCGATTGCTAACTAACATCTTCAGGTGTTGGTTTAAAAACAATCGTGATTCCCAACAAGTGGTATCAGAGCGTAGGTCACGAGTTCGATACACATAGAGATTGCGTTGGGGGGGGGATATTCTTGGACATTAGATAAACCAACGCTTCCTGTGCGTTTTGTGTCATGGTCTAAGAACCTCTCGCGGATCCTTATCTCTGGTGATGCAATCATTAACTAACACCTACATGTTTTTGTTTAATGATAATCATGATTCTCAACAATATTTTCCTAACACCAAAAATTCCAAAATAGGAGTTTACTTAGCAAAAGTATTTAGTGGGGATATCACAAATTTTCATTGCGTATATGGATTCAACACCTTGAAAAATCTCAGGGAACTCAGATTGTGGAAACTTCACAAGAACTCAGATTGTGGAGACTTCACAACTTAAAATTGTGATTCCAACACATCTCTGCTAGATCACCTTCAAATATCTAACTAGACCAATTCTTATAAAAATGTTTGCTACCTTTGTAGAGGTGGTTAGGTAATCAATCCTACTAGGTTCTTTTAGCCCTTAATGGAAGGTGGCATTTCCAAGCCCATCCCTTCAATTCATAGGTGTTAGTGAAAATAAGTGGCAATGGAGGGGAATAAATTCATGAATAAGCACCATGGTCAGAGGCCTAATTGATGGAGGTCCACATACTAAGTGTATATATATAGTGGATGGAGTAATCATGCATGCATGAGTTACCCCTTTCCTTGACTTTCTATTTCCACCCCTTTTTTCTCCTTTTATTTCTTTTTGATAATGCTTTAATATGGTGCATAAATAAAGTATAAAAGCTTTATATTTATGATTTATGTCCATATTATGCTTTTTCATTCTTGTTGATGTATCAACCTCCAGGGAAAAGATTTCTAGCCCTACTGAAGGATGTGGATGTATGAGTTCCAAATCCCATTGAACTAATAATAGTTAACGTGAATGATGAAGGTCATATCAAGGGAATGATGGAGCATGTTATATATGGAAGGATAATGGACACACTACTTCAATCCAAGTCTTCCAAGTAGTGCCCCTCCTATAACCCTAAGGCCTTAGAGGAGGTCCCACTAGACTAGGGCCTAAGACTAACCCCTTCGGTAAAGTGAGAGAACAAGTTTATAATCAAAACAAATCAATCATCTTTAATGGTTATGCATTTTTTTTCCATTTTGTAAGCAACATGCTAGTGTTGTACTTAATCATCAAGTAAAAAAGAATAATTAAGTAAATTAGTATAAACAAATAAAATTAAAAAAAGAAAATATTGAAATTCAATTTTATATAACAAAACTTACCTGAAATTGAGAATGAATCCAAAACCCAATCTTCTTCATTTGAACATAAATCTATAAGATAGTTAATCAATGCTTGTGGTTTTTGATAATTTTTAACTATTTCTTCTTTTGCATCTTTATCTTTATGTTTTAATTTTCTTACAACAACATCATGAACCAGTACTTGGCTATGAATTCCATCTACTAGATTCAGATGAATAGACTTATAACTATCATATTTTGTTCAAGATTCAACATGAATGAACTCACAATCACTTATAATTAGTTGATCTCCACAACCAATAAGATTTGAATTTTTTCTTTAACATGAAATAGTAAAAGTTCAATTAACTTGTACAAAAATACATTTTTTAAAACATTAATCAAACATACAATTTCAATTCCTTATCATGCAAGTTGCATCCTTGAGTATTTTTTTCCCTTGAAGCTTGATAATAACATTGCAAATTGTGTGTCCAAATGAAATATCACAAATCTCCAAAGTGGTGATGTTGTGACTTCTTGAAATCCCGTAA
Organism: Pinus taeda; assembly: GCA_000404065.3. Lineage (NCBI taxonomy): Eukaryota > Viridiplantae > Streptophyta > Pinopsida > Pinales > Pinaceae > Pinus > Pinus taeda. The sequence goes on along the minus strand of APFE031190489.1, from coordinate 24,089 downwards.
GCACTTTATTAAAATCTTGATAACTATAAGGTTCACTATCATATCCAATGTTTAGGAAAAAGAAACCATGGAATATATGCAATAACTAGGGAATATTCCCTTTTAGGTATGAGATTTAAAATGTCTTCCCAATCACCTTGTATTATTTGATATTGGATAGTGTGAAGCTTATTCTAAATGTAATTATTAAGATGAGGATCAAGTTCAACATTCTTAATATGTTTCTTTCTTAGCCTTTCTAACTTAATTTTTTCAATAAAGGTTTTGAAACCGTCTGGTACTCCATTTCCATCCTTCTTCGACATCTGTAATGAAATAAACCAATAAATTTATTTGTAATGAAATAAAAATAGTTTACATATGAATAAAATGATTGTATAAATCAACATACCTTTTTGAATGCAAGATAAAAATATTTTAATGTTGCTGTAGAACTTGAATCTAGGTAGTTGCATACAACATCATCTCAACTATCTTCATTCAACATTTTAACCATCTGTTCTTGTATTTTCATATAAAACTTATAAATGAATAAATAAAGTAAAAAATGTTAATATAGTGATATATTAAACAAATATTACCAACAAAAATATGTTATATTTAAAAGAAAATTATAATCCAAATATAAGTAAAATAATTCAACAAACATACTTTTGAAATTCCCTTGACATTTCGTCCAATGAAAATTCACCTAAATTTACATGAGATAATATTTATTTGAAAATTTTGTCATCCTTCACTCCTTGAATTTCTCTCCAAGGTGTGATAGTCATGTCATCTGGAAGATTCTTGCTTTTAGGACTTATCTTATTTGATCCATATTAAGGGTTTAGAATTTTTAACCTTTTGATTTTTTATGCCAATATTCTCCCATATATTGAAAATCTTATCAATCAATTCCCATATCTCCCTAGTTCTAAAGTCCAACTAGAAAATGTTATCCATATGTCCGAATACATTTGAATTTACTTTACCACCTTTTGCGTTGAGTTTTTCCTTAATTTCATAAACTATTTTATCCATGTTATAATTCCCAAAACATTAAGTAAAAACACTTGATTGCAAAATGGTTAAAAGTAGCTTTTGATTGGTAGTACACTTTCATTCAAGAGAAATGATAGATGGTGAGAGTTGCATGACTGGTGCAAATGGCAAAGGAATGTGACATATCATCATCACTAAACGTTGTGTAGGGTTGTTGGCTAGTTCACTGTCCAAGATAGGAGAAAAATTTCTCTTATAGAGTTACCCATTTCAGTGGTTTTCAAGGAAATTCAAGATTTAAGAGAGTCCTAAGCTATCATGAGGAACAAATAAAATCACCTAGGGTTTGCTACTTTCCATCCACTTCAACTCAAAAGTGGAAGAAAATAAACTTGTTACTACAACAAAATGAAAAATGCACATTTTAAAAGAGCATGCTTGAAAGCCTAACTTTAAACATTTGCAAATATTCCCTTTCAACAACATCCAGCAAAAAATTATAAATATTTTCCCAAATATAAATTAAAAAATGACATTATGCACCGATTGAAAAAGACAAAAAAAATATGAGAAAGGTGGGCTATAGTCATTATGTACTCCGAATCATCATTAACTAGATAGGAACAAGTTAAAAATTTTTAGTCACAATCATCATTAACTAGATAGGAACAAGTTAATAATTTTCATGCTTTTAGCTGAGTTTTTTGTTTTTAAAAATACTTATAAGCATAAGTATTTTGGTACATTTTGAAAAAGAAACAACATATAAAAATAAGATGGGATATTGTTTTTATAATATTTAAAAATCATTTATCATAAAACCTATTTGTTCTATGCTTAAATTTTCTCAAAATAGTCTTAGATGGGATATTGTTTTTATAATATTTAAAAATCATTTATCATAAAACCTATTTGTTCTATGCTTAAATTTTCTCAAAATAGTCTTACATATATATATTAATTGCTTAAATAACCAATTGGTTCTATGTTTGAGTTATACAGATAGTCTTATTTACGACATTAGCCTAAGGCTTCTTATTTGCAGAAAGGGTTGTTGACTTTTATGTTTAAATTTTAATCGATGGCGGAGATAAATTATTGAGGGAATATGCTAGGTATGTCCATCGTGTTAGTCGATGATCGACGACTGAGGCGTAAGGGAGCCCGAACCGTCGAACTAAAAAAAAACTTACATAACAGTGGCTACCGCGTGTTGGAAATGTCATCGACGACGGGAGAGTCAGAAGGTACGGAGGCTAATTTCCTTCGAATTCTCCTCGACCGATTGATAACCCTCCCTCCACATGGTTGAATCCACAGGTTTCGTTTCCACTTACTCTATTGGAATAGTTGTCCATCGGTTGATCGCCCTCCCTCTACGCGTTTGAATCCATAGGTTTCCGTTTCTGGTTACCGTATTCAAATATTTTTCCATCGTTTTGTTTCAACGGACAATGTTCAATTCCCATTTTGATCACAAGTTTCAATTCAAGAGCCTCGTTGCTTGGTTTCTTTCCTTCACAACAATTGGGATGCATTTTCATTTCACGTCATCTTATTGAATTCATTAAAATTTTCGTCACTCACCTGTTGAAATTTAAAGAAAGAGATCCCTCCAAAGAGATAATTCAGAATTGACACAAGATCCTTAAGCAACATCCAATGGAAGTTGATCCTGTTAAATGAACCGTAACATGGTAGGTTCATAACCGTAACCTAGTAAATCAATTTTCGGTTTTTACGCTTCGCAACGAATAATTTTTCATTTCTTTCTTTGCTTTCAACGCCTTCAACGAAATAGGTATCGTCCTAATATCTGGATAGAAGTTGTTTTTTCATAACTAAATTTTGTAAGGCCAGTTATCTGTGTTAGGGTTTTTCTAACTAGGGTAAAAAGGGTTTATGATGGCATTTTCAGGTTCAATTAGGTTTTTAGAGAATGCGGGTAAATATGTTTTGTTATCTGACCGGGAATTAGATGGGCATGGGTTCTATGAGACCAATCATAAATTTGGGGTGTTGTTTGATATTTAAGAAAAAATAAATTCCCAATTGAACATTCTGAATTCTGTTATGACAAATATGGGCCCTCTAAGTTGTTCAAGGTTTGTAAATATATTGTTTCTCTCCTTTCTCATGTGTACCTACATAGATGGGCTCATCGATATCGGGCTAGGGTCAACTGCACAAAGTGCAACCTTTATTACTAGGGTTTTTTGGATTTATTGATTTGTTATATTAATTTTTGCAGGTCACACTCCTACATCAGATATTAAATTTTTTAGGTCATGCTCCCCATTCACAATGTTTTGCAATATTAGTTTTTGCGAGTCATGCTTCTAGGTCATACATATAAGAGATTAAATATGTGTGAGTGACCTACCATTCTACCAACTTAATCGCATGCCCATCTAGTTTAAAGGTTCCAACGTCCTTTTAAGTTAATCGATTTATCTTGAAGGGTATTTCTTTACATAATGAAATCCAATACTGTAGATAGATTAAAATTTCATCAAATCTACACTAGAAGGAATAACTGTCCTATTATAATTTAGTGACTTACCACTCTAAGATACATCAATGCAAGTTTAAATGTTTTTGGAAGGGTTTTATCCAGGTCGACATTGCAATTTTTCTGGACAAAAAGGACCCTTTCTTCAATCTTTTATATTCTCACTTTTCCACTGAATAGCTTTTAGAAAAAATATCTTTATTCAACTGTCTTTTCCCCCTACTGCACTTCTTCATTAAAAGCATATTAATAGAAGCATTTTTTTCCATATTAATGTCATGTGTCATCAACGACATATTTTTTGTGATAAAAATCTCACACTTTATATTTGTGTAACACCATCCTCCCACACTTACCTAAGCTCACTGTTCCATTGGAGTAAATATGTTATGGAGAGTTACTATGATATGACTCAACTCCTTAAGTACAATTAAGAAAGTGGAATCGATAAACCAAAGCTTTACTGACCTCCTTCAGGTGCTACATGACCCCAAGGAGCTAACCAACCACTCTAGGTGCCCAAACCCTGAGTTAAATTACTTTTTTACTAAATTGGCCTCTTAGTCACTCCCATGGAAATGCAAGCCAGTGGTTGAGACCCTTCAACCACTCCCATAAGCATGCATTCTAGCGATTGTAGATTAATTCACTCAGTTCTACGCCAATGACCTTGAGATATGAGCCACTTTTTTTAGGGCTAGGATCCATACCTCTACCCATAACTTAATGAAACTATCATAAATGATAAATAACATGAAGACATGACATCTAAATCAAAACTTGAACATGGACTTAACTTAACACATCCCTACCATGACAAAAATTTCGTAAAACACATCATGAACATGTAATCTACATGTCATAATTATGTATCTGAACATAGGGATATCATATTTATCTGTGAATCATCAAGAAGGGGTGATGCCCTCTCACAATAACTTAATTTTCATCTATTAGGTCTTACATTCATTAACCATTCATTTACCAATCAAAACATGATGAGAGCCATAACTAAAGTCTTCCATAAAACCATGCTTATGTACAACATATAACCAAAATAAATGTAATGATAAAACAACCATCAAATCCATATAATAACAAGAATAAATACTCATGAAATACAAGGGAAAAAGAGATCTTATTAACATATGCAAAATCCAATCAAGTACTATACTTCCACGTACCACCTGACCATAGATTGGGCTGAGCCAAATATTTCTTTTATCTAATCACCTTTGTGCCATATTCCAAGCATGAATGTGGGACTCACAACAAAAACAACCAGGGCTTCCTTAAGCTTTATCGCATATCCCGTCTTTACTGGTCAAGCGATTTCTAGGCCCAAAACCCTCATCTATACAACTAGGTTTTACCATGTATCTCGCCTTTACGAGCAAGAGATTTCTAGGCCCAAACAAATACACATACATTACCATGATTTACTGCAATCCCACCAAAATTGGTCAAAGGATCACTAGGCTCTAAACAATCATGGATGCCTCTGCATTTCTTCACCATTAACTTGAGGAATTTTCCCATCTCCACCCTTAGGCTTTACCATGTATCCCATCATTACTGGTTAAGGGATTCCTAGGCCCTTGGGAATTTTCTTGAGACCACCTCACATGGTTCCAAAACCATTCGACAATCTAGCACAACCCAATGAAAGAACCCCATCACACCATGACTATCTTAAAATGGCAAGGCAAGGATGAAAACCACTATCACACCTGGAAAAACTCATGGAAATGAAAACAAGAGAACCAAATACACATATGCATATACCATGCATGCCAAAAATAGAAAGGAAATCATACATGCAACTCGATACCTGCAAGTAATCCTTCTACAACTGATTGATTAAAATCTTCCTTGCTTGAGATTTTATTCCCTTTGCTTTCTTGTCATTCCTTTTCCTTCCGTTTTCCAATGCTAGAGTGCTCTAAGAATTCTCTAAGTGTGCAAGAGTATGAGAGAATAAGGAGAGCTCCAAAACTGAACTAACAGAAGATTAAACTGATAAAAGCTATGAACCGATCCTCAGAAGCCTTTTTATTAATGAGGCCTCTATTTTCTTCATTTTCCTTCAATTTCCTCCTCACATGCAACCTTGTGACCTTTCACCTTCCTTTACTCCTAATTTCCATTATTTTCATAAATAAATGCCTTTTGTCTTTTTAAAGCCTTTTTCAATGCCTTTACCAATTTACTCTTAGCCATAATAAACCAAATAAACACACAATAGGATGTTTTTCTCAACATTAATATTGGAATATGTGTCCCATGACATTGGTAGTATTTTACCTTTATTAACTTTATTACATGGATTTTTAACCAGGGCTGTTACAAAACCAACCCCTTTAGGGAAACACCCTCCTTAGTGTTCAATGACACCTACAATCAACAAATCGCTGAAAAACTAAAACATATTGCCTATGGAGATTTATAACACAACTCGATGCAACATTTACATCATATTCATCTGTTGAAAACATAAACAACATATTATGAACACCATACCACATATTGGAGCTTTATAAAATAACTCGATGCGATATTTACAACATATGCATATATAGACATAACCAAAGCATAACATCAAAACATATATCAAATCACATTCGCTTAGTCAGCAAATAGCGAATGATACATAGCCTGCATCTGATTAACCATCTCCCATGTAGCTTCATCAGGATCAAAGTGCTTCCACTACACTTTAGCTTGCTTGATTCCTCGGTTCTAAAGCATGAGTTGTTTCCACTGTAAAATGCACTGAGGTTTTGACTATAATTCTCCTTCTGGTTCCGCCTACAATACATACCAATCAATAACATGATGATTATAATTTATATATCTCTTAAGCAATGAAACATGGAAAACATCATGGAATTTCATTGTCGGAGGCAGTGCAAAAATGTAGGCCACTGGTCCAATCCTCTAAGGGATCTTGAAAGGCCTACAATACTGAGGGGGAAAATTCACACATGATCCAATCCTCAAGGAGCTCTTCTTTGGATTGATGCACAAGTACACATGCTCCCCAACCTAAGACTCCTTGAATGCCTTGTGCTAATCTACATAACTCTTCTATCTATACCATGTTGCCTTTAAATTCTTCTTGATAACTTGAATTTCTTGTTCCAACTCTACCAACATGTCCAATCCTATCAACACCTTGTTCACTGGATCACTCCAACTGATGGGAGTATTACAACTCTGCCCATGAAGTGCCTTAAACAAAATCATTTTCATAGACTCATGATACCCATTGTTGTAATAAAACTCTACCAGTGGGAGGTAATTTTCCCACTTTCACTGCTAATGCATAACATACATTATCAACATGTCCTCCTAAATCCTATTGACCCTCTTTGTCTATCCATCTTTCTACGGATGATAAGTTGTATTGAAGGATAATTTTGTACCAAAATCTACAAATAACTCCTTCCAAACCTTGGAAGTGAACTTAACATCTCTGTCTGACAAAATATTCCTAGGAATACCATACAATATCACTATCTCTATGATGAAAACTTGTGCTACCTCACTAGTTGAATGAGTAGACTTCACTGGAATGAAGTGAGCTACCTTAGCCAACTTGTCAACCACAACGATGATAAAGTCATGCTGTCTAGATGTCCTCAACAAACTTGTAATGAAATCCATAGAAATTACCTCCAATTTCCACTTCGGAATTGGAATCGGTTGTAGTAACCCACATGGATGCTTACACTCTGCCTTTAATTGTTGACAATCCAAGCATCTAACCATAAAATCTGCCAATTCCTTCTTTATATTCGACTAGTAGTAGAACTTCTTAACTTCCTTCAACATCTTTTGATATCTCGGATGACCTGAATATGACTTGACATGAAATTCCCACAAGATAAGATTCTTGAGCCCACTATTGTCCGACACATAGATCCTATCCTTAAATCTCACTAAACCATTTGTCGTGAGATGATAATCCACATCCTATTCACTTATACCCTACTGTTGAAACCTGTGCTAAGCTCCCTATGCCTGTCATCCTACTATCCTGCCTATTAGATACGATCCTATAAATGTGTCCCATAAGATCGCGTAGCTGCTATATGAATCACCTATATTCTTCTGCTAAGAGAATCTGCAACCATGATCTCTTGAAACTGACTAATCATAGCCAACCACCTAGCTTGCTCGACATTCAAATTAGGTTGGTCAAACAACTATCTCAATCCACTGTGATCACTCATCAATATGAATCACCTTCGAAGAAGATAGTGCCTCCATATATTTAAAGCATGGACAATCCAAGCCAACTCAAGATCATGCATCACATAGTTCTGTTTGTGCTCATTCAGTTTCCATGCCTCATAGCATACTACCTGTCCTTCCAACATAAAAACCCCACCAATTCCTCTCTTGAAAGTATATGTACATACCACAAACTATCAGTGTGGATCTATAATTTTTAGAACTATAACATTGGTAAGTAACTGCTTCAACTACTTGAAACTAGCTGCACATTCCTCTGTCCGTTCAAATTTATTTCCTTTCCTCTACAATGTGTGATGGGATAGGTAATCTATGAGAAGTTCCTAATAAACCTCTTATAATAAAATTCTAGTCCCATGAATGATCTAACCTCATCCACATTCCTAGGAGCTTCCCATTACATGATAGCCCTTATCCCTTCTTGATCCACTGCTATGCCTTCCTTGGAAATGACACATTCTAAGTAATGTGCCTCTATCTAAAAGAAACTACATTTAATAATCTTGGAATACAACTGATGCTCTCTTAGCAATCTCAATACAACTTCTAAGTGTTCAACATGCTCTTCCTCATTCTTAGAATATATCAATATATCATCAATGAATACAATAACAAACTTGTCTAAACAAGGACACAACACACTATTCATCAAACACATAAAAGTAGCTGGAGCATTAGTTAGTTCAAAAGGAACCACAAAAATTTCATAATTCCCATACCTAGTCTAAAAAGCAGCCTTGTAGATGTCTTCTTCTTTAATGCGTACATGATGGTATCCCAATCTGAAATCAATCTTCGAGAACATTGTTTCTCCCTTCAACTAGTCAATTAAATCATCAATCCTCGACAACAGATACCTATTCTTGATGGTTACCTTATTCAACTATTTGTAGTCAATGCATAACCTAAGAGTACCATCCTTCTTCTTCACAAACAACATTTGTGCAACCAAAGGCAACACACTTGGCCTAATGTATCCCTAGTCAAGCATTTCCTTCAACTACAGCTTCAGTTCCACTAACTCTGGAGTTCTCATCCTGTAAGATGCCTTTGATGCTAGTGCTACCCCTAGTACCAACTCAGTAGAAAAGTCCACTTCCCTGTGATGCGGAAACTCTGAAATCTATGCGGGGAATACATCCCTAAAATGCTGTAAAATCGGGTATTTTCACAATACATCTGCATCCTCAATATCCTTACCTTTTTCACTAGGAATATGCACTGAAAATAACACAAAACCTTTCTTGTGACTGTGCTTTGATTGCATAAATTTAACCATTCTGATTGATGTAACCTTCTTCTTACCCTATAATATTTTTTGTTATCCATTGTCACCAAGCACTTCATACTTATCATCATAATCCACCTTAGTCCTATGAAGATATAGCCAATCCATACCCAAAAGCACACTGTATGATTCCAATGGAAGTACATTCAAATGCGGTGATGTAGGCATACCCTTTAGCTCAAATGCATAGGCTCTTACCCAATTATGAACTCTTTTCTTATTACTTGTAGCTAAATGTACTAACCAAGACTCTGCATGCACTTCTTTTCTCAAACCACACTTATCCACCAGGTCAAGGTTAACATAACTATAATTAGATCCAGGGTCAATCAAAATAGAAATAACTTGATCACAAAGCTTACCGTCCATCTCGATAATAGATTCTTGGTGATCTAACTACTTGTTATCCAATGGTACATAGATCTGAGGAATGATCTATCCAACATCTCCAACTCTCTGCACTTCCTGTGCACTGTAGATATGAGGCCTACCACCTTGATATGATGGAAAATCCCTCTTGAGATGTTCCTTTCCACATATCCAACACTACAATTGTTCCTCACTATCACCTTTATTTTGCTGCCCTCCAGGCTGTGACCCATGTCCCTTTCAAACTACTTTGAACTTTCTATAAGGAACAACATTCTCTTTATAACCTACATCCTGAGCTCTTGTTTGCTTTGGTTTCCATTTGCCTTTGGTCTTGTCTTTCCCTTTCCAACCTTACTGATACTTTGTCTTACGCTTTTATTGCTCATAAAAATTCTTCAATTTCCCAATGACTTCTTCTAGTGACCGAGGCTCATTATACTGAATTCGATCCTTGAATGCTAGTGGCAATCCACTAAAAAATCTTTGAATTTTGGCTTTGTCATCCTCAAGATACACCACATACCTTAGTAACTCTAGGAGCTTAGTCGTGCACTCCTCATATGTTATTGACCCCATATTCATCTCATCAAAATCCTTAGCTTTACTGTCATAGTACCTCTCTGACAAGTACTTCTTTTAGAAAAACCTCTTAGAATCATGCTAACTCAACTCCTATTTCCTGATGTCTCTAACCTGCTTCACATCTTTCCACTAGATGTCTGCTTTCCCTTTGTGATTTGGATTTAAACAAGAATGCGACAAATTATAGAGATAACCATAAACACAAAGATGCAGCGGAAATAATACTTCATTTCGTTAATGTAAAATATCGAGATATGCTTACAAACAGAAAAAATGGAAATAAACAGCTAGGGTGATGGTAGCTTATCACTGAGAAGAGATGTGGTGGCTCTTACAATGAGGCTCGAAGGCCTATTTATTGCTGAGAAATAATGGAAAACTCTAAACATCCAAAAACCTAACCCTAGAAGATGAAACGCCAAACTGTGGGCCTCGTTTGGGTAAATTGGTACATCAACTTCCTAGGATCGTAATTTGGCATACGATCTCCGTTTGACGCATACAATATCTCGTTAGAAATATCTATCCAAGAAGTACAACTTTGGGAGGAGCAACATTAGTCTATGGATCCATGTTGCTCCTAGTTTTCCCAAAAAACGTCGTTTAGGGCCTCAAAACGGCTCCAGAAGTTTGGGACCCGAAAAACTGCTAAAAATAGTAAATTGTGCTACAATTAATGAAACTGAAAAGCTGAAAGAAATAATGGTGGGGGTTCAAGTGGACTTGGTGGGTGGCCACCAATATCCACTTGGATCATTCCTCCCCCCTTAGGAAGCAATGGTCCCCATTGCGTTGAGTTCCTCCATGAGATGAGGGAACTTATGTTGAACTTGGTCCCTAGTGAGCCACTTGCCTTGGTGAAGGAGTTGGCCTGCTTTGACAACTCGATATAGTTGGATGTTTTGTTGGCGAGTGTGCTTGATCCATGTGTCCATGATCCAATGAGTTGCAGCTTGTTCCATGCAATCTGGATTTAACTTTGTGGGTGTGAGCTGTTCTACAATGTCGGATGTGTCTAGCAATGGTGGAAAGTATGGCCGAAGGCGATCCACATTAAACACTAGGTGCAGGCCAAGGAATGGGGGAATGCTGAGCTCAAATGCATTATCTCCCACAACCTTGGAAATGGTGTAAGGACCATATCGAAGTGTTTTGAGTTTCCTATAGGCTCTAGTAAGGTGTTCCTTTTACAAATGCAACCAGACTTTGTCGCCCACTTGAAAATTGTGTGGCACTCGATGTTGATCATGTCGTTGCTTGTACTTGGCATTTGATTTCTCCAAAATGTCATGGAATTGTTGGTGAATATGTTGGATGTGCTCAATGAATCTGTTTTCCTTATCTATTTCAGATTGAACATGAGTCGAATCTGCGTGAGTAGCTGCAAACGACATGGCCACATCAATGGGACATAGTGGCTGGAATCCCAAGCCCACCTGAAAAGGGCTGTGGTTAGTTGAGTTGTGGAGAGCCCAATTGTAGTTATGTTGAACATAGGGGAGGCTCTCATCCCATATGCGTGGATGCTTTGAGTTGTACATGTGTAGAATGTGTACAATCATCCTGTTGACAACCTCTGTTTGGCCACCAGTCTAAGGATGGAAGGCTGTGGACTTAGTGATTTTGGTGTCCAACATCGACCAAAGACTGGACCAAAATGTACTAAGGAACCTGCTATCCCGATCTGAGATGATAGGCTATGAGATCCCAAAGTGCACCCACACTCATTCAAGGAAGACTTTAGCAGTGGTTTCTACTGTGATATTCTTCTTGTAGGCTGCCATAATGGCCATCTTTGAGAACCTGTTGACGACCACAAAAATATAGTCATTTCCATGCTTAGTGGAAGGAAGGCATGACATGTAATCATGGAGATGGATTCCCAAGGTCGACTAGGGGTAGGCAGCGAGATATATAGGCCTTGCTTCTTGACTGTCGGTTTGGCAATGGCGTAGGTAGTGCATGATCTGATGTACTTCCTGACATCCTGTCAAAGATTTGGCTAATAGAAATACTTCTGTAGTACTGCCACTATTTTCTCGACCTCGAAATGCCCAGCAGTAGGATTGTAGTGTGATTCCCAAATCACCTTGGCATGCTCGCTTAAAGGAACACAAGAGAAGTGGCCAATTAGAAGTCTCGTACCCACAAGAGTTGAGCACGATGGTTAATGACATGATCGGTGGTCGACTGAGGCAATCTGCAACATTATTGGTGCTGCCCTTATTATACTTGATATTCAAATGGAACTATTGTAGGTATGTGTACCACTTCTGATGGTGATTATTTTGTAATTTCCCTTGGGTATGTATGAACTAGAGGGGTCAGTGGTCTGTGTGGATGACCATTTCCTTCCCCAAAATGTAATGTTTCCATTGTCGGCAGGCCTGCACAATGGAATACATCTCTTTGTTATAAGTGGGATACTTCCGGATTGTGTATGAAAGTGTCTCACTGTGATATGCCACTGGATGCCCATGTTGAGTAAGGACTGCCCCAATTGCATAGTCAGAGCCATTTGTCTCGACCTCAAATGGTTGTTGCAAGTCTGGAAATGTGAGCATTGGTGCCGAGTAGAGGTGGTCTTTCAACTCTGTGAATGCCTTATGTTGAGATTCAGACCAAAAGAATTTTGCTTTCGCTCCTCTCTTGGTGACTTGACTCAAGGGCCAAGTGATATGAGAAAATCCCAACACGAACTTGTGGTAGAATTTGGTAAGACCTAGAAAGCTGCAAAGCTTCGTTAGAGTGGTTGGAGAGGGCCAATCCTGAATGACTTGGATCTTCGCTAGATCCACATGCACCCCCTGTTCATTAATAATGTATCCCAAATACTGAACCTGGGTCATGCCAAAAGTGCATTTCTCCAAATTGGCACATAACTTGTGTTGCCGTAGTGTTTGGAGAACCGGTCAGATGTGCTGGAGGTGCTCTTCCCAACTCTAGTTGAAGATCAGGATGTCATCCAAGTATACCACTACAAATGAGTTGGTGAATGGCCACAAGATGTCATCCATTAGCCTCATGAAGGTTGCAGGAGCATTTGTCAATCCGAAAGGCATAACCAACCATTCGAAAAGGCCTTCCTTGGCTTTGAAGGCAGTCTTCCACACATCGGAGGGTTCGATTGGTACCTGGTGATATCCTGACTTCAATCGATTTTGCTGAAATATTTCCCCCTTCAGTTGGTCCAGTAGGTCATCGATCCATGGGGTTAGGTACATATTATGGATAGTGATCTTGTTCAATGCCCGATAATCAATACAGAGTCTCCAAGTCCCATCCTTCTTCTGTTCCAACATGATCGGGCTCCCACAGGGTGATGAACTTGGACGGATGTGACCTTTCTGTAGTAGCTCCTGAATCTGCCTCTTGATTTCATCGTTCGCAAGAATGGAGCGCTGATAGATTGGTCCATTAGGTAGCGGCGCACCTGGGGTCAGATCGATGGAGTTCTTGACCTAATAGTGCAGAGGAAGCCCTACGGGGGAGGTGAAGATGTCCTCATACTCCTCCACGACCTTGTCCATTTGTAGTTGTCATGCGGAGGGGCCCTGTCTGGAGGTCGTGGCCAACGTCTTCTTCTTTCCTTGAGGGCGTATCATCAGGAAAACAAATTTATTAGTTTTGGAAATGAGCTTACTACATTGTTTTGCAGTAACCAAAGAGATGGTGTTAGGCGGTGCTACCTCCGGTATCCTGTACAACTAATTTCCAAAAGTAATAATAATGGCACGGGGCCTTGATTCATACATAGCATGTCACTTCCACAAGTATGGTTGTCCTAATAATACATCACAAAATTCAAGGGGAGCAATGTCACACAATACCTCATCCGTGAAGGGCTTGATGTTGTATGGAAGGCAACATTGTTGGCTCATGCGAAGATCCCGTCCTTGGTGAAGCCAACCGATGGTGTACGGTTGTGGATGTGCTGTGGTTAGTAAACCCAGCCGCTTCACGACCTCTGCTGAAATGACATTCTTTTGGCTCCTACTGTCGACAATGAACTGTAGTGGGGATCCCTTTACCCACATCTGGGAGTATAAGAGACGCTCCTCCTCCTCTAGATCTTCAGGTTCCTCCATCTGGATCTTTGTGGTGGCAATGGTGGTGCTGGGTTCCGCATCAATAATCTGCTTCCCTTTGTCATTCCCCTTGTCGGGTTCTAACTAAAAGTCAGAACATGCATCTGATTCTGAATCCTTTAGCTCAGCCACCAGTGACTGCTTGGCCCGACACTGACTTGTGTTGTGAGTGGAGCTCTTATGGAAATCACACCATTTTCCCATGTCCTTTTTCGGCTTCGTGGCGCTATTCTTTGCTTGTAGCTTTGGCGGGTTGTCTTGGGCCACCCCGCCTTGGCTTTGTCCTTTATTATGTGGTTTGAGGCACCTTTCCCTTACTTCGGATTTGTAGATCCAACGTATCGCTTCTTATTTTTAAACTTTTGCTCAACCTTGACGGCATATTGGTATGCTGTGTAAAGCGAGGAGATGTTCAAGAATTCTATTTCTTCCTGGATGTACTTATGCAGGAAGCTGCGGTATTTGAGTATCAAATGTTGCTCTGAATCCTTGATACCCATCTTTGTGCGCAGGGTATGGAAAATACTGTTAAAATCCAGCACGTCTTGGTCCCTTCCCTGCTGCAGCGTGGTCCACTTTATGTATTGATCCTCATAGCTTCTGACACGGTAGTACTGCTCCTTGATGGCATCCCCAAATGAATTCTAGGTGGGTGTGTTTGAAAATAGTGAGCCAGTACTTTCATTCTTCTGCTCACAGTAGGTTTCCTACTAGTCCTTGACGTGGGGGGCTGCTTTGAGAAGAGCGAAAATAATCTTTTCCCGATTGGAAAAATCATGAACATAAAATAACCCTCTAGCAGATTTAACCATTTATCGACGAAATTTTCATTTATTTGACCCTCGAATATGGGGATTTCAAAATTAACTTGTACCTTAAATGGTGTGACGTTTCCAGAGTAGCTATGGGAAGCCAATGCATCACCCTTGGGTAGCCATTGAAGGATCTTGGAAAAGTTGTCCATCATTGCGTTCCTTTGTCACTCGAGGGCTTCTTAGAGCAATATTTTGATACGATCTCCTACTCCCTCGTCTTTATTTTCATTCGCCATGGGAGGCCATCGAGTTTTGCGAGGCTGGTCTTGCAAAGGTTCGACCAATTTAAGCCCTAACTCCTTATATCCTGACCTCATTGGGGACATGCAAAGAAAATCAGAGAAAAAGTTGACCACTTCGATACCAGTGATCCATATTTAAATAGGAACGCAACATATTATAGAGATAACCATAAACACAAAGATGCAACGGAAATAATACTTCATTTCATTAATGTAAATACTGAGATATGCTTACAAACAAGAAAAATGGAAATAAACAGCTAGGGCAATGGTAGCTTATCTCTGAGAAGAGATGTGGTGGCTACATGCCTCCAAACTATGTTACAATGAGGCTCGAAGGCGTATTTATTGTTGAGAAACAATGGAAAACCCTAAGCATCCAAAAACCTAACCCTAGAAGATGAAACGCCAAACTGTGGGCCCCGTTTGGGTAAATTGGTACATCAACTTCTGAGGGTCATAACTTTCGCATGCGATCTCCGTTTGACGCGTATAATATCTCGTTAGAAAGATCTATCTGAGAAATACAACTTTGGTACCCAACCCTTGGGTTAACTTACTTTTTATTGACCCGGGCTCTTAATCACTCCCATGGTAAGGAAAGCCAGTAGTTGAGACCCTTTGATAGCTCTCACAAGTATGCATCCCAGCGACTATAGACTAATTCACTTAATTTTGTGCTAGTGACCCCCAAGATCTGAGCCACTTTTTCAAGGATAGGATCTAGACTTTTGCCCAAAACTTCATGAAATTCTCAGAAATGATAAATAACACAAAGACAAGGCCTTTAACTCAAAACTTGAACAAGGACTTAACCTGACACATCCCAAGCATGACAAACATTTCGTCAAATAAATCATGAACATGTAATCCACAGGTCATAATTACGTATTTAAACATAGGGATCTCATATTTATATCTCAATCGCCAAGAAGGTATGATGCCCTCTCACAATAGTTTCATTATCATCTATTAGGTTATACATTCATTAACCATTCATTTAATAATAAAAACATGATGAGATCCATAACTAAAGTCTGCCATAAAACCATGCTTATAACCAACATATAACTAGAATAAATGCAATGATAGAACAACCATCAAAGCCATATAATAACAAGTATAAATATTCATGAAATACAAGGGGAAAATATCTCTTATTAACATATGAAAAATCCAACAAAGTCAGGGACTTCCACGTACCACTCGATCATAGTTTGGGCTAAAATAAATATTTCTTTTAGTCAATCATCCTCATGCCACATTCCAAGCATGAATGTGGGACTCACAACAAAAATAACTAGGGATTCCTCAAGATTTACTGCGTATCCCTCCATTACTGGTCAAGGGATTTCTAGGCCTGAAACCCTCACCTATACAACTAGGCTTTACCATGTATCCCTCCATTATCGGTCAAGGGATTTCTAGGCCCAAACAAAGAAATATACTACCAGGATTTACCGTAATCCTGCCAAAACCAGTCAAGGGATCACTAGGCCCTAAATAAGCATGGATGCCTCCAAATTTATTCACCATTACCTTGAGGAATTTTCCCATATCCAACCATAGTATTTATCGTATATCCACCATTATCGGTCAAGGGATTCCTAGGCCCTTGGGAATTTTCCTGAGATCACCTCACCCGGTTCCAAAACCTTCTCGCAATCTAGCTCAACTAAATGAAAAAACCCCATCACACCATGCCTTTTTGGAAATGAAAAGTAAAGGCGGAAAACCACTGTTACACCTATCAAAACCCATTCCAATGATAGAATGAGAACCAAAAACACACATGCATATACCATGCATGCCAAAACTAGCAAGGAAATCATACATGCAACTTGATGCCTATAAGTAGTCTTGTTGTAACCACTTGATCCAACTCTTCCTTTATTGATGTTTTCTTCCCTTTTCTTTCTTTTCATTCCTTTGCCTTCATTTTTCCAATGCTAAATTGCTTAAAGAATGCTCTAAATGTGCAAGAGTATGAGAGAATAGAGAAAGCTCCAAAACTGAATTGACAAAAGGTTAAACTGACAAAATATGTGAACTGATCCTCAGAAGCGTTTTTATTAATGAGGCCTCTATTTTATTCATTTTCCATTATTTCCTTTCAATTTCCTCATTGCATGCAACCCTGGGACCTTTCACTTTCATTTTCTCATAATTTCCATTATTTTCATAAATAAATGCCAATAAATGTTTTTTGCCTTTTCAAAGCCTTTGCCGATGCCTTTGCTAATTTCTTCTTAGCCATAATAAACCAAATGAACATTCACTAGGATGTTTTTCCCAACATTCAGTTTGGAATACATGTCCCATGACCTTGGTCTTATATTGCCTTTATTAACTTTATTGCATGGATTTTTAACTAGAGCTGTTATAATCTACAAGCAAAAGGCATAAAAAGGAATTGTTGAAAATTTATGCCGCCTGTGGTTTTAAAACTAATTATAAATCTCCTTGAATATACCATTAAAATAAAACAATAATGGAAAAATTAATTCACTGATAACTATTAGTATTTCATCACGTGTTCTTATCATTGTGGTGAAACAGAGGTCTAGACATGGAAGGTTCAGGTTCCATCCACTCATTGAGTTGTTGGGTATTATAAAATCCTAGCATCATGAATCAAATTAAAACCCTTATTTTAGTGTCAAATATTCCTATCATTTCAATTCTCAAAAACTCAGAAGTCGAACTATTCAACCACCTTTGAATTAAGTACTTCCAAAAGGTGTTTTTAAGTCATGCACAAAAAAGTTGTTTTCCATTAGCAATACAATTGTCTGAATTGCAAATGGAAGTAAAATTTCCAAAATAGTAATACTCATCATACCTATTTATTAAAAGTGTAGTTTGATGTGTGTGCATCTCTGATATATTCCTTCTACAATGGAAATTCTTAACCAAAGAAACCTTCCCAAGCCCAGGGAACAAATTCGACCCTTTAAACCTCTAGTCCTTATATTTTTCTCCTTTGGGTATCTATTTCTTTCAATTTTGTTTGAAAACTGGTACTTAACCCAAGAATTGTTTAGACTGGATGAACTAAACCCTATTGAGCATCGATGATGTGAATTTATTTATTTATTAAATTTTAATATATATTTATTTATTATACATGCCGCTGGGAGGATATAAACACATTCAAGTTTTCATTGACTTGCTATTAGTTTTCTTTTGACTAAAAAAAATAAAATCTATCCAAAGTTTAACATTATGAAATTAAATTTATTATTTTTAAATAAAATTTATTTCTATTTTATCTCAAATATCGCTGGTTAAAATGTCTCCTCCTCTTATTGTGTAATGATGATAAGAATTGACTTTTGTGTGCTATATTATTAATTACTATGTACTATATCACTAATTACTATGTACAATAAATATAAATAATTTGAAAAATAACATTATATATGAATTACTATGTACCATAAACACAAATGCTTTGTAATTAAATTCAAAAATTCCATTTTTTATTGGTGTAAAGTATTGAATAGACAATTTTTATGGGTTTTATTTTTTAATTTACAAAAAAATAATTTAAAAACTATAAATTTGAAAAAAATAATGTAAACATGTGTACAATTTGTACAACTCTCCTTATATCAATCTATACTCTTAATGACATGACATGTGTACTATAATATGAGCATTATATATAAAAATGCCATCATTCCATATTAAATAAATAAATAAAGATAACTTGTTATCATTTTCTTCAATTCTATTATATATATATATATATATATATATATATATATATAGATATCATATATATATATATATATATATATAACCTTTATCTACCAAAAAAATGTTTAATTATATTACAAAAATTAATTATAAAAAAGTTAAACAAATATTCATATAACTCATTTTACAATTTTATTTTTGTTTGGAGTACATAGAACACATTATGACATTAAGATATTTTATTAAACTAAGCGGGAGGGAACGCTAGATGTGCAGCCTTGTTGATTTAATGTGTGAGAAATGAATTTCTTTATTTAATTTTTAAAATTTGTTTGCTTACTATAATTTGTCCATTATCTAACTTTAGAATGAAAATCTAGTGTGATGGTTTTACGTGAGAACTTAGTGTGAGTTAATCTAATGAATAAAGAAAGTAAAAGGAGAAGGGGTCTCACATAGAGGAACATTTTTTTAAAAGTGAGTAGTGAGTAAAATGAAGGAACAAGAAAAGATTTAATGCTTTTAATGAAGAAGTGCAGTAGAAGGAAAGACACAGTTAAATAAAGCTATTTTTTCTAAAATCTATTAAGGGTAAGAGTGAGAATATAAAAGATTGAAAAAAGGGTTTTTTCTATTGTTGTTCAAATATTATTAAATAAAATAATAATAAATATTATTAATGATATTAATAAATAATAATATTATGTATTCATGCTTCTCTGATCTATAATGAATTAAGGAAAAGTCTTTTGGTAGAAATTATAATTAAGTATTAATAACCATAATATTATTAAATATTAATAAACAACAATATTCTCTATTCATGCTTCTATGATTCATAATGAATTAAGCAAAGTATTTCGATAGAAATCATATAAGATGAATTTTTAGCTTAATGCATTCGAAGCAACAAATGTGGTTCATAAATAATAATAATTAATAAAATTATAAATAAATAGAAAATTTTATTCATCATATATTCACAATTAAAAAAGCATTAATAATAATAAATTTATATAAATTTATCATAATTTATCATGTTTAGATTAATATATAATATTTCTATTGGTATTAATATTAGTTATTATAAATAACTCACTTTAAATCTATATATATATAATATTATTATATATATATATATATATATATATATATATATATATATTATATAATTATATATATATATAATGATCATAATTGAATTATAATAATTATTAACTAAATGTTATATATAATATCTAAATAAATATAATTTAAAAATAATATTTTTTATTTAAATATTTATTTAAAAACGTTTAATAACTATAAATATTAGTTCAAAAATGTTTTAAATTATATATTATATAAATAATAATAATAATTATTAACTATAATATTAATTGTTTAATTTATTTTAATAGTATATTAATATTAACATTATTAAAAAATCAATATTAATATTAAATAAAATTGATATTATTAATAATATTAATATTTATTTTTTGACATTAATCAACCTTTTAGGTTTATTATTTTCTTGGGTTTATAATATCAATCATGGTTAAGAATGTTCAACCATGGTCCAACAACATACTCTGATAAAGATTGTCTCGATATGACAATCAATCATAGTCAAACATGGTCAACCATGGTCCAATGTCACATTGTAACAAGGATTGTGTCAGTATAAAAATCAACCATGGTCAATCATGGTCAGCCATTTTTATTTTAGAGTTTATAATATTTATCTTAGGATTTATATACCTTTAGTTTATAATATTAAGCCCTTGCATTTAATATTATTTCCTTAGGTTTATAATCCCTTGGGATTTTAGTGTTAATCCATTGGGTTAAAAAATATCAATCCTTTGGGTTTATTAATTTAAGAGATCATATTCCTAGGGTATAATATTATTCACGTAGTTTATAATATTAATCCTAGGGTTTAATATAAATCCCCTGTTGTTAAGGTCCCTATAATACTAGTGATTCCCCCATTATTATTGTCATTGTATCCCTTATTGTTATTGTTGTGCCCCTATTGTCCCCATATGGTTATTATTGTGCCCCATAGAATCCCACTATTGTTATTTATGTGCCTTTATATCATTATTGTTAGGTCGGCTTGGTTATATTGTGAACCCTTAGACTCCTATATATAGAAATGAGGTTTTGTCATTTGAATCATCCAAGAATTGTTCATTTGTGTATTGTAAAGGAGGTTTCCCCCTTGAAGAGGCTGATTTCTAAGGCGTTGATCTATCTTTTCTATCTTTTTGTGAGCTGGTTTCATAACATTTGGTATTAGAGCTTTGGGTTCTAGGGTTTTGCTGCTCCAAACAGGTCATCATGGAATTTTCACTAGAATGTTTTTTCTGTGACGTCACAGAAGTTAAAAATAAAACCCATTTCAGAAGAAATCTTGCTGAACCTTGAGTCCGAATTTCAGATCTTGCATCCCTATATTTTAGGAGATATGATTTGAGGAAGTTAAGGTTTTTGCGAGCTCCAAAATGTCATCTAAAACAAGTCATCGTGGAATTTTCATTATAACTCTTTCTCTGTTGACACCTAATCATCAGGATTGGGTGAATATAATGTAAATAAGTAATAATTAATATGAACAGTCATCAGGATATGAAGTGAACAGTCTCTCCCTCATGTATATAATAAATACCAACCTGAAGGAATAAAATATATGAATCAATTTGTGTTGAGGATTTAATGCCTGGTCTGACATGGTATTAGATCTAGCTCCCAAAATTAGCTTTTGTGTTGTAACTCCTTGTATCAGTTTTCTGCCATATTCTGTCCCTCTATTCTCTGCGCTCTCTGGGCTCTCTGCCATACTGTCCATGTGGTATTTTTTATAATCACTGTTGCATAATGTCTTGTTGTGCCCACTGCATAATTGTATTGTTGCATAATTGTTCTCATATTCCCCTGAGCATCGTGCTACTGAGAAAACTGAAGGCCATCTCTGCCATGTGTTAGGATGGAGTGCTGAACCGTTGCTCATTCCACACTGCTGGAGATATGCTCATTCCACGCTACTACGTTGACAACATTTTTGAATTACTAAGTGAATGGTGTGGCTGCTGCATTGAGAGCATGGTGTGGCTGCTGTGCTGAGAGCATTCTTGCTAGTATCTTGGAAATTATCAGAGGCTTGGGTTTGTTCTTGGACCCCGGCGGTTTGTTCTTGGACCTCCAGCCTGAAAACGCTCAAATCTGTATTACCAGATTCATCATATACGCGTGCGATGAAGAGATTTATTTAATAGGGATTTATTTGATGAATATTTATTTAATGTCTGTCTTTACCCAGATTTCTCATATATGCATGTAGTGAAGAAATTTATTTAATAGAGATTTTTTTTTGAAGATTTATTTCATGAAGATTTATTTAAGAGTGTGATTATAAAGTATGATCAGCACACCTACGTGCGGTGAAAAGTGAACGCTTTGATACCATTCAATTTTGAGAAAAGCATTCGTCCATTTTTTTGACAAATTCCAATTACATCAGAATTCAAGTTATGATAGGTGTTTGAGGAGTTGACATTCTATATAGAATACAATTTTACTCTTTGTATATTAAATAAAATTCTTACCTAATCAAGAAGGAAGAATAAGGCTGTATTATTTTGAAGCACATTTTTGCCAGCAGAAGTATCTTTTACAGTACATAGTTTTTTTACAGTACAAGATTTTACAATGCATTCAATCATATCCATTGTGGGAATAGTTCTCACTGGCAAGGAGAACTATCCTGAGTGGTCCTGGATGATAAAACACACCCTCATTTTCAATGAGTTGTGGAAAGGAGTGTGCATTGGAGACGAAGACAAACAACCAGAACAACCTACATTAGACAAAGAGGTCGCCATTTGGGAAAACAAGAACAACAAAGCCTATGCATTAATTGCAACATCTGTAAGTGAAGAGGTGAGTTGGCATATTACGCCATTTTTTATTGCTTCCGGAGCCTTACAAAAGCTAAAAGAACTCTATGACTCACATTTTGCACTTGAAATTGTTCAACTCATGATTAAACTCTTCACTCTTGAACTACAAAATAATGATCCTCTTGCTCTTGCATCTAAAGTAAAGTCTATAATGCATGATATCCAAGCCACTAAAATTGATTTGGATATTCCTATTATCGCTTTTCTCAAGGCACTTTATCCTACTTACTCCAATTATCTTGAGTCATTCCAAGCAAATGGAAATCTTAAAGACATTACCTTTGACTCTCTTGTGAAAAAATTTGTTGAAAGAGAGAAAGCTTTTGGAAAGAAGATAGTCCCTAAATCTTTTGAAGAGGCTGTGTGCCTTGCTCATAAAGAAAAGCATGCTGCTCAAGATTCTTCAAGAGGAAGAGGTGGTCAAAGAGGAAGAGGAAGATATTTCAGAGGCAGGGGGGTAGATACTCTCAAGGAGAAAAGGCAGATTAGCACTGCATACACTGCAAAAGAAATGGATCACATGATGCCTCTACATGCAAGTTACCATGGGACAAAATTGAGCAGCAAAGAAACCAACAGAAAGGTAAAATTGATGATACAGAAAAAGGTAAAGCACCTGAATCCGCTCACTATGTTGTGGCACAATGTAATATTGGAGTAAATGAAGATTTATTTAATTCTTCACTTACTTCTTGGAAAAATTATTAGTTGCTTGATTAAGGAGAAACTTGCCACATGACTCATAGAAAACATTTTTTTGAAGAATTTGTTGACAATGTTGATGGAGCAGTATACTTTGCAGACCAACCAAAAATCAAGCCATCAGGGCTTGGCACAATCAAGCTTAAACTGCCTGGTCTTCTAGACTTTCTTCTGCATCATGTTCTATATCTCCCACAGCTTAAGAGAAACTTGTTATGCTTGGTCCACATCCGCCAGCAAGGTCACTCCAGTCATATGTTTGATGGCAAGCTTGAGGTAAGAAAAGCATCTGACCACTCACTTGTCATGAGGGAAATAGAAGAAGAAAGGCTTCTCAAGCTGCAAGGAACCTCTGCTTGTGCACAACATTTCTCATACAATTTTCATTATGAAGAAGGTACACTTCCATCAAGTTTATTATGGCATGCTAGATTTGGACATTTGAACTATGACAACTTTTGCTTGTTGAAGAAAATGGTGTTGGTGGTTTGCCTACAATTCCTAGGAAACTTAAGCAATCCGATGCTTGCATTCTAGGAAAGCATAGCAAACAGTCTTTTCATGATTCACATTCAAGAGCACATAGAAAACTTGAACT
>APFE031190488.1:42710-55794 GCA_000404065.3 Pinus taeda | reverse complement strand
GGGGCTCAGTAATAACAATATGGGGGCAATAGGGGCACAACAATATTAATAAGGGGTATAAATACAATAGTAATGGGGTAATCACTAGTATTATAGGGACCCAACAGGTACAAATTTAAGAGAGAAGGGTATGACTATAAAGGAATACACAGAAGAGTTTTATCCTTTAGACCTGAGGGCTAGTTATACCGACGATACTCCAGAGAAGACAACGCGATACGTGAACGGTTTGAGGTTGGAGATACTGGATGAGATCAGAATTCTTTCACCGTGTAACATAAAAGAAGCCTTTCAAAGTGCTGTAAAGGCTGAGGAAAAGATTAACAGGAAATAGAATAATAGGAGAGGACGAGGAAATGGTAGAGGATGAGGACAGTCCTATGGCAGAGGGAGAACTGCCAGTAACAGCAAAGAGGGCAGCAGCTCCAGGACTTCGGGAACAACAGAGAAGGGAAATATCATGAGAGGAGGTCGGCCATATCAGCGGGGAAGAGGAAATGGCCGAGCAAGGGGAGAAAAATTCCAGTGCTACAGGTGCCATAAGTGGGGCCACAGATCCTTCGAATGCC
Organism: Pinus taeda; assembly: GCA_000404065.3. Taxonomy (NCBI): domain Eukaryota; kingdom Viridiplantae; phylum Streptophyta; class Pinopsida; order Pinales; family Pinaceae; genus Pinus; species Pinus taeda. The sequence continues at coordinate 55,225 of APFE031190488.1, read as the reverse complement.
AAGAAGCAGAGCAAGTAGGCCAGAGGGTAACATTTGTTGTACAGCCTGAGGAAGCTGAGGCACTGGCCTAGGAGGTAGAAAATGTGGCAGAAATAGGAGAGGCTTTGGTTCTCAATAAGGTACTATTGAAGCGAGCCAAGGAAACTGCCAAGCAGACCCAACAGAAGGCACTGTTCTGGATAGTTTGCAAATCACATGGGAAGTGCTACAAATTGATCATAGACAGTGGGAGTACAAACAATTTGGTTGCCACCGAGATGGTGGAGAAGTTGGGATTGAGGCGACTAAAGCACCCTACACCTTATAGGGTGTCATGGTTGCGGAAAGGCTACCAGCTATTATTTAATGAACAATGCGAGGTTGAATTTCACATTGGAAAGTACCAGGACAAGGTTGTTTGCGATATCATGCCAATGGACGTGTGCCACATATTGCTAGGGATACCGTGGCAATATGATCAGAAGGTGGTACATGATGGGAAGACAAATTGTTACAAATTTGTGAAAGATGGAGTCAAGCATACTCTTGTACCCATCAAAGAGGAGGATACAACAGAAGTTAGTGGAACAAAAGCCTTATTAGTAGGTGGAAAACAGTTTATCAAACAGATTGAGGAGAATGAAGTGAATTATGCTATTGTGAGTAGAGCTAAGACTATGTTGCTGCACACAGAAATGTCTAAATTGCCTACAGAAATTTGGGGAATGTTGGATGAATTCAAGGACATTGTAGTTGATGACTTACCGGACAAGTTACCTCCCAAGAGGAGTATTAGCCATCATATTGATTTCATACTAGGAGCCAACCTACCAAATAAAGAAGCGTATCGAATGAGCCTGCAGATTAATGAAGAGATTCGCAAACAGGTACAAGAGCTACTGGAAAAGCGGTTGATCAGAGAGATCTTGAGCGCTTGTGCAGTGCCATAGTACTCGCACCTAAGAAGGGTGGAGAATGGCGGATGTGTACGGACTCACAAGCTATTAATAAACTCACCATTTGGTATAGGTTTCCCTTACCCAGAATGGACGATATGATGGATTGTCTCAGTGGGGCAGCTTATTTCACGAAGATTGATCTGAAGAGTGGTTATCATCAAATCAGGATCAGAGAAGGAGACGAGTGGAAAACAACCTTCAAGACCAATGAAAGGCTATACGAGTGGCTAATCATGCCATTCAGTTTGAGAAACACTCCTAGTACTTTTATGAGGTTGATGAATGAGATGTTAAAATAATTTATCGATAAGTTTGTGATAGTATATCTTGATGATATTTTAATTTTCAGCAGAATGAAGGAAGAGCACCTTCAACATGTTCAAAGAGTGCTAGAGAAGTTACAACAGAACAAACTGATGATAAACCTAAAGAAATGTACTTTCCTGCAGAAAGAACTAGTTTATTTGGGGTTTGTAATCATAGAAAATGAATTGAAGATGGATCCAGAAAAAGATTGCAGTGATCGTCAATTGGTCATCACTGAAGAGTTTGTTTGAGGTACGTAGCTTTCACGGGTTGGCGAGTTTTTACTGCAAGTTTATAAGGAATTTTAGTGAAATTTGCATGCTAATGCTAGACACCATCAAAAAGGCCAGTCAGCCTTTTTGTTGGACCAGAGCAGCAGAGAACAATTTTCAGCTTTTGAAGCGAAAGATTACAGAGAAGCTGATTTTAAGGCTCCCAGATTTTAACAAGCTTTTCCAGGTTTGATGCTATGCAAATGGGACAGCCATTGGTGCTATACTCAGTTAGGAAGATAGGCCTGTGGCATTCTTTAGTGAGAAATTGAACGAGAGCAGGCATAAATATTCCTCGTATGACAAGGAATTTTATGTTGTGGTCCAAGCTTTAAAGCATTGGAGACACTACCTCTTGGGCAATGAGTTTTTGTTATTTTCTGATAATTCAGCGCTACAATATATAATGCAACAACACAAATTAAACCATAAGCATGCCAAATGGGTAGGGTATATGCAGAGTTTCACCTTCGTGCTAAAACATATTAGTGGGCAAGCTAATAAAGTGGCAGATGCCTTAAGCAGAAGAGCTTTGCTCTTACAGGAAAGTACCATAAAGGTGATGGGATTCGAGCACCTAACAGATTTGTACCAGGCTGATTCGGACTTCAAGGAAGCTTTTGAAGCCTGTCAGAATCTCGTGCTAAGAAATACAAGTCCATGGTTGGACTACAATATGCAAGAAGGACTATTATTAAGAGGAGGATAGTTATGTATCCTGGACTGTTCGATGAGGGAAAATATTATATGGGAGAAACACAATGGGGGTCTAGCCAGTCATTTCGGCATAAACAAGACTTTGGAGAAGCTTGGACACTTTTATTATTGGCCCAGAATGCACAGGGATGTACAGCGGTATGTGAACAGGTGTAAAGTATGCCAACTAGCAAAGGGGCATAGTCAAAATACTGGACTTTACACACCACTACCTATTCCAAGCAATCCATGGGACTCAGTCAGCATCGACTTTGTCTTGGGATTGCCTAGAACACAACAAGGATATGACTCATTGATGGTGGTGGTCGATAGATTTTCAAAAATGGCTCATTTCATTCCGTGTCGGAAAACTAGTGATGCCACTCATGTAACTCACCTGTTTTTCACAGAGATTGTTAGATTACACGGCCTACCTAGATCTATTATTTCTGACAGGGACGTAAAATTCACAGGACACTTTTGGCACACCCTGTGGAAAAATTTGGACACACAGTTGAACTTCAGTTCTGCATATCATCCGCAAACTAATGGACAAATGGAAGTGGTGAACAGGAGTTTGGGAAATTTGTTGCAGAGTTTGACTGGGGAGAATTCACAGTTATGGGATCGTGCTCTTGCTTAGGCGTAATTCGCTTATAACGATTCACTAAATCGTAGCACTGGGCACAGTCCATTTCAAATCTTATATGGTATGCATCCTTGAGGGATCCATGAATTGCGAGATTTGGGAAAGTTGGAGCGAAGGAGTGCCGACAGAGAAGAATTTGCAGAAGCAATGAGTGAACTACATGAACGAGTGAAGCTAAAGTTGCAAGACAACGTGTAGAGATAGAAACAACAGGAAGATTTAAAGCGATGGGAAGTCTAATTCAATATAGGTGACGAAGTCCTTGCACACTTACGCAAAGAGTGATTTCCTAAAGGTGCATATAACAAACTAAAGTTTAAAAATATTGGTCCCTATAAGATTTTGCACAAGTTCTCAGCCAATGCTTATGAAATTCAGTTGCCACCTGATACAGGCATATCACCTATTTTCAATGTGACAGACCTATTCCCATATACTGCCAACTCAGAGGACAACAGTGTGGTACAGCCAGAACGGGACACCCAAGTTGGAGACAGTTCTTGGATGAGGCACATGCCTTCGGTTCTGCCCCATGAGATCGAGAAGATTCTCAATACCCAGGTAGCCAAGAAGACTTGCAGGAAGGAGTATCTACGATACCTCGTCAAGTGGAAGAACCGTCCAATCGAGGACAGTTTGTGGCTCGACGCGGCGCAGATACAAAAGGCTGGTTATTCTGTGGAGGAGCTCATGGAATGGAGCCATGACTTTTTCTCACCTCGAGAGCCTGATGCAGGAGCATCTAGCTGACAGGACGAGATACAAGGAAGGCTGTTTGGTCTCTGAAGGGGACGGAGGAGTAAATTCGTTGAAGGGATAATGTGTTTGCTTCCTTTTTTCTTTTATTTGATTAAGCTGTAAAAGTCAAGTAACTGGACAATAATTAGGAACAGTAGAACTTATAATTAGTTAGGATTAGAGTTTAAAACAACCAATTTTGTCTTTGCGTTAATGATGAATGACAAAGAAAAAGTTCGGAAAAAACTGATGTAACTAATCAAAACATAACCGACAGCAATTGAGAAGAAACTGACAGCCATCTAACAGTGGTTAAAAGGGGAACATAACACAATAGTTTTTTTTCGATTTTTTGGGTAATAAAGAAATTGATTGTTACAAAAATTTTGTGCATTTTAGCCTCTCAAGTGTCTCTAAACAGCTTGATTTGTTATACAATATAGCATCCATTTTTCTTTTATGTACAATATAGTTCTGTGTGTGACAAAATTCACAGGTGTATGGTTACATGTAAATCGAGTTATGTTGGTCCAACGAGAGAATTAAGTTTGGAAAACACACGAAGGAACCCCCAGGATGAGGGACGAAAGACTACCTCCAATTTACAAAAAACCCATAGGCGGAATTATCAAGACCAGACCAAAATTAAAAGATAGGTGGGAATTACTCTTAGACATTGCCAGGTATGCACAACAGACGAATATTTATAGTCCTATGCATCTAAATTTACATAGAAGAGAAAAAAGAAATATTTATGCATTCATTTCATATATATCGATCAAAACAAAATCATTCAATAGCTACAGATGCTGTGCCAAAATTCCTTGACAAAGTTGGGGCAAGATACCACATGGGTTTAGAAACCCTCGACACAATTACAAACACCAGGAAGAGAAATAACAATTGTAAACCCAATAGCCAAGACTGTAACTATCAGTGGCGCAACAAGCCATTGACACACCAACTTGAACAAAAAAAAACAAAAGTGACCACAACATAGAAACGTTGCTACCCGTGACAAGCTGGGACAACCAAGCCGCTAGGCTTTGAATTACTTCGAGTAGCCAACCAAGCCACCAGGTCCCAAATCCTTTTGAGGAACCGGGCCTGCAATCACAAAACAGTGTCATAAAAACAAGAAATGGTATGCAAGGAGGGACAAAGCATATAACAGGGTGATAGAAAAAAAAAAACCACAAGTGCTTACCTGACATTGGCGAGCTATGGCCGAAGCAGTTCCACCAAAATACCCTGCTCACGAAGGAGCCGAAACATTAGCTAGCTGAGAGAAGGAAAAGCAAATGCTGATAGCATAGAACCAGAGAACCTACCTTGTGATGGACAAAGGTTTCGGAGAAAGTTGACACCATATCCTACCCATGAACGAGGAAGGATAAACAAAACCCTGAGAACGAACATCTGGAACAACCCAACCAATAATTGAATACAGTGACAGACAGAGAGAAATCACATGCATGAATACAATTATTTACAGGAAGCACAGAGATGCAACCACGGACCATAGACAACCAGTAAAGAGTCAGGGACAAGAACGGAATAGGGGAGATCGGACCTTACCGAGTCAACATTGACAACAAACTAGGAGGAGCAACGTTCGGGTAGCATTTCCAGTCAAAGGAAGAGTGGTAGAACCATAGGTTGAAACCTCCAAAAACCACCGAGCACACAGAGCATACAAAACCCAAACGAATGCGCAAACCAAATGACCATAGTGAGGGTTTGATTGCCCATACCTAGGCGGGACGAGAAATCCGAGGGAGGACAGTTGGCAACTAACGGAGGGCAGAGGTACCAATCAGCTGTACAGGTACAAAGGACAATTACAGTATCCATAAATTCAACCGCCGGCGAATCAACTTATATCCAAAAGCAATCTGCTATTCATTATTAACTGCCACGTAATTCCCGCATAGTTATTCATGGAGAGAGGCTACATGGGCTGGGGCCATCAACAAGTGGAATTTAGGGTGTTTGGTACTATACAGTTAATTGTTGATATGGCCTCTCCAAAGTAATAGATAGAATGACATCCCAATTGAATATAATATTGATTTTAGTGATTATGAACATCCAAGGCACCCATGATCCTTTAGTTTTAATGCATATTCCTATCCATAGAATGAACATAAGGGGCTACAAAAAAAGTATGGATATTTATTAATAGCTTTATGGAGTAGTTTTCTACTCTCCTCGTCCTTAACATTACTTTGGGCACACACCAACTCTTCATTACTTCTCTATAGGCATACAAGAACTATAATATCCAATCCTTAATGAATTCAACCTCTTCTATAGGGGCGTTATATTACCTATGCATGACAAAGGCATGGAATGATGTAATGGATTTGCCTTGAGTATTCTCAATTATCCTATTGCCTACATAAACTTTGTGGATGATCCATGAAATAACCATTCCAAATGGGAACATGGTAGAGGGTGTATTTAGTTTCCACAATAAATAACATTTGATCATTTACTAAACACCATCATCTAATCTAGTATCTCCATCGAGGACTCATAATTCTATGTACGAATCATATAAGACCATCTGATATATGCCCCCCCATTTTCAATTCATGCTAGTATCCATGCAATAGATAGTGTATTGTATAAGAAGCCTAGGGTGTTGTTGAGGCCTCAAGACAACCCCTTAAGTTTTATAAAAAATAAAGGCCTCCCATATAAAACTTTAGAAATACTTCCTAGGATTTATTTTGGTTTCCTAGTTTGTCATTTTCTATAATTCCATCATCTCTGTCTTATTAAAAGATCATATCAAAATTTATGGCTCTATCCTTCATTGCAACTAGCTACTATTCCCATCTCATGGATAACAAATCCCATTTGAATTTTTGTGTTTTTTCACTGGTTTGATAAGTTGAAATGCCATGTGGAAACACATGTGGCAATGCTAACATCACAATGTTGACTTGGAAAATAAATTACACATGGCACTTCAATGTCATCACCATGTGTCACATCCTGGCCACATCAACATCCATGCACACTTTTCCACATGCCACATGAAACCTCCACATAAGCATCACATCAGCATTATTTTCCATTTCACTGCCATGTAGCACCTCTCAACACAATTTCCACATAAGCAAGTGTGCCATGTCATCTCAGATCTCACCAATTTTTGAATGAGCGGATTTTAAGTCACCTTGTATTTCCATCCCAAGATGGAAACAACTCGCACTATACCCATTTAATTATATAAATACAACCACGTTTTTCCCCATGCATGTGGGATTCAACATTTTATTAAATTTAATATTTCAACAAAATAGACTATCCATTTGCCAAAATGCACTTGAGCTATAACATGACACTATCTTCTAGAGGCCATATCTTTGCCTATAGGACACGAAATTAGGCCCAAAATACTTAGTTAAAAATATTAAAATGAGGAGAAAATTTGGATGTATTTTATTTTGGAAAATATGAAATCTAAACACTCCAAAAATTCAGCAAAAATGAGCCTATGAAATTGTAACGAACTAAGATCCCGATGTGAAATTTTAGAAAAAAATTGAATACAAGAGCATCTTGCTAATGGTATTATTACCGCTCAAACTAGAAAGGGTCATAAGATGGGATCCTATAGAGATACTACGAGGTCAAGGGGAAATAAAGGAGAAATATCCCACTACCACCTCAACTAAGGCTCCTTGCTCTTTATGGAATTTTCCCGATGGGAGGAAACCTCATATAGGGGGATTCACTGTGAAGGATGGATCTATGAATGGATAGAGAGTGATTCCCAGAGCCTATTCACAAGAGGGGATCAATTAGATAGCTTTCTTGCTTCAAAGCTAGGTCATGGGATATCTAGGAAGGGGTAAGAGGATTCGTGAGCCTAGGTGATCTGTAAAATGATATTAAATCAAGACAAAGGTATTACAGACTCATGTGTAGGAATGCCTATATTACTTAGTGAAATGGATCAAAAATATTGTGAATAATATAGACAATTAACAATTAGAAAACATAACAAAATCACATCAACACAGCCAAAATGATAAAGGAGTTCACCAGAATTCCTGGCTACGTCTCCTGGTCCAAGCTTTCAGTGATGACCTCTATATTATGTCTTCAAATACAGGTTGTTACACATGTGAGCTCAACACTGAGTCTCAACACAACAAATGGTTCTCACCACAGAGTTTCTCTTGAAACCCTTGAGTCAAAAAGAGTATAGATGACCTCCAGACCCCCTGGATGGTTCCAAAACCTCTCTGGATCTGCTCCGTTCTCTCCTTACTCTGTCTGTCAACTCCCTATATCAACTTTTCCATGTTAATCATGTTTTATAACACAATTTTGTTATGTAATGCTAAAAATGTGAAAACAAATGTTTATAATAGAAATTGTTCACAAACGAAAGGATAGGTAGGCGTAGGTGGACCCGACCATCCAACCTTTCCCCAACACTAATCCTGAAACAAATGAATCGAACAGCTGTCATGCCTCATCCACCAACAACCTTCTATCTTTCCACACTGTTGATATGTTCTTAAAATTGACAGCTCGCATCAAACCCGATCTTCCAACCAGCTTATGCATTCTCCACCATTTGATCCATGATCACTAATCCAAGGGCTGACGACCATATTAGGTGGCCCACTTTCACGGGGATTACCCTTCCAATAAAGTGGTTTTATCTCTCCTACACCCTACTACGTGTTGACCAATGTATGGAATTGGGTGAAACCCTTCCAATACCACTTACCACTTGAAGCCTTCTCGAAATACTATTTCCCATGGAACTCAAATCCTTTGCTATTTTGTTCATACATCTGTTGGACCTACTGCCTAATAAGGTTTATTTGTAAAAAGCATTTAACCTTGTTAATCACATGATTTCTGCTTTTAACATTGTTCCACACCTTTAATGATTTGAACCAATCTTTGACTGCCACCTCATCTGCTGCGTTGACATCACTAGAAACCTGCGACTTTTTCCCGGGTTGCCACCTATCCTACTCACATAGCCTTTGACTTTTTCCGAAGTTTGACTTGGCTCTAAATTCTTTGTCCAAACTTAGTTTTTTGTGCAATTTGCGGTATTTTCTCTATTATAACCTTGTTCCACTTTTAACCATATTTGAAGACTTTTTACTTAGAGGTTTATACAAGATCCATTTTGGATCACTAGGTTTGGAGGATGTGCCTTAACAAGGGGATTCCTATACCTAGGGATCCTTACAGATAAGAGAGTTCAATGTAATCCTTGGGGAAATTGAGTTATAAACTTGAGAGACCACACAAAGAAAAGTGGACCCAAAACTATGTCAAGGGTTTGGAGTTAACCAATCAATGAGGGGATTGACCTAATTAGGGTAGGGAATAAGATCAAGGGACTAATTTTATTTTGATATTTGAATGCAATGATCCCAATGAGGACACTATCCCAAATAAACCTAAGGAAATAATTGGTCTTATGGCTAGGGATTGCTCTATCTCGGGATTCTACTATTGGAATCTCCTAAAACATGGAGGACCTATTGAGAAATATTTAGTACAATAATGGACCAAATTTCAAGGGTTTTGAATGGCTATAATTAATTTTTCTCTTGGTGATCCTCTAGGGTTAGGCCTACAATTTGGAAAAGTGAAGAAAAGAGAGGCAAATTTGACCACCAAAGGGATACGAGGATCAATGCCTTATTTCTTGGGCTTAATGGAGTTAAGATACACATAGATTGAGATTTTTTCATAAGCTTAGGAGCCCTAATTGATATTTGCTAGCCTCTCCAATGTCAATAACTAGGAAAATATGGATTTATAGTTCAAAGTTGTGAAGGAGACAAAGTTTTGAGGTCTTCAACCTAAGAGGTGTCTCTAAGAAAATACACCCAATCCCTAAAATATCAATGCATGCATTTTAATCACTTATTCAAGGTCCTGAAAGAATTTCACATTACATTAACCCATACATGAATAATTATAAAGGGATATATGCATTTTACAAGTAAGATAACAAAGGAGAGAGAGTATATCCATTTATCAATTTCACATTAGAAAGAAGCTCCAAAGGCTATAGTGAAAATCCATACATCATAGTGCATCAAGAAAGCTCCAAAACATTCATCCAAGCAAAAAGTGTGAAAATCTCACAAGAGATACTAATGCAATCCAAGTGATGATGAGATAAATGGATCACCTCTCATGTTCTTTATACAACCGAAAATGGGATTCAATTTTCCTAACTGGCCTAATTAAGCCCCAAATAATAAAATAATACATAATAATGACATGACTTGGTGAAAAGACACCAAGATAGCTCAATAATACAAAAATTAGCCTCTCAAGAGGGAAAAATAATGAATATGATGAGTCATTGGGCCATTAAGGAGGCTTGATGGAATCCAAATGTGTCAAGTTCAGTGAAAAGGCTCCAAACATAGTGGACAAGGTGGTGGCCCCTTATTTTCCATGAAAGTCACATGTGGTGTTCCCAAGTGGGTGTAGGGGCATAGTGACATACTCATGGGTTTCCAAGTGGATCGATAATGGTTGTAAACCATATGTAAATGCTAGGATGATGACATAAGACCCCCATTTGTCTCCTACACTGAGGCACATCCTCATCTGGACCTTGGAAAATCTTCCAAGTGTATGGCACAAGTGTGGATTCGGCTATGCATGGTGAACCCAGTGCATCATCCTCATCTAAAAGGTGGAACATGAGAAATCAATGAAATGGTGCTAGGAATCCATAAAGTGTTTCCAACTATGGTAGAGGCCCATGGCTCTCTATGCTCACCCTACAAGTGCAATGTGGCCCTTTGTAGGGATTGGACCCCGTATAGGGAGACTAAACCTTCTATGGAGACCAACCTGTAATCGCGCGTAAGATCCAATGCGTCCCCTAGCCTTCCAGTACAACAAATAATTAGAGCAATCAAGTAAAATAAATTACAAATCATGGAATCAATTGAGAACTTCATGGTGGCATGCCCTTCCATAGTCGGCTTTGATATGTACAAGTGCCCCCAAGCTTAAGAAGAGGGTTAACCAAGCACTACATTAGGTGGTGTCAGCCTTTAAAGGAGGTTACATGTCCATGGTACATCCATAAATGGGTATGTGGCATGTGATATAAAGATGGAACAAAGTAGGGATCAAGGGAAGGATCCATGCCACTTTTCATGGTACAAGGGTAGCTATAATTAGGGAAGCTCCCACTTGGGTATATGAGTGTAGGAGGGAGAAAATCATGTTACATGATCAATTAACTTGGGCTTTACTTTTCCACCCTTCTTCATATGCTTGTTGCCTTTGATTTATTTTTCTTTATAACTGCTTGGGGCTCTAGGGGATGAGAGCATGAAGTGTAGGATATACTAATAGATACCCCCCTTTAAGGTGGGGCAGTTCATTGCCTACCAACGTTTGGGATAATCACAAGTTATATAGTGTGAAGGGAGCTCATCTATGGCCCATATGAATGAGGGTGATTGTAGAGCCTCTAACTTACACCTCATCATCCACAATTACCTACTATTTTTCATCACTTACCTCTCTCTTTTGCCTCATTTTCAATGTAAAACCACCTAGATCATTACATTAGATGTCATTAAGCATGATCAAGTGAGCTTTGCTAATGTGTGACTATTTTGTTTAGATTTTGACATATTTACAGGCATTCCGCAGCCATCTGCTGATTCCATAGCCATCTGATGATTCCGCAGCCTTTTTGTTAATCTTAAGGTTCCACGTGTCATTTTGCCAAATGAGCCACATGGGCACTTAGGAATCAAGGTGCTCGAGGTTCCTGTGCTATTTGTTCATCCATCCACGTCATCTATACCTCCGGTCAACAAGGGTCAAGTTACGGTCAACAAAGGCAGCTTAACGGTGATGCGTAAGCTGTTGGGTCACGTCAGTTCAAACGGTGACTTGTCCATGTTACGTGGGTTGTGGGGGACATAATCCAACTCTGGATTCAATGCCCATTGTTAGCGCTTGGAATTCACCTAGGCTGAGATAGACAAACTCTCAAGGCTACATCAAACCATTTCACCTCGTAGCTAGCCCTACGAGGTATGAGAAGGCTCTCTCGGGTCAGATTCGGTAGATCTTTCAATATGATGAGTTGACCCAATTAAGAATAAAGATTTTAGGCTAGTAAATTGATAAGGGGGGTTGATTTAAAGATTTTTGGTTTGTTGGTGGCAATTGGAGGGAGTGCAATTCAGGATGCGGGGATTGAGCACAGTTTTTGCAGGGGGATCTTTGGGGCAAGGTAGGAGTGAGCGCTGATGCCTTAATCTGAGATGGATGATCAGGGATGATAGAGAAGGAACTAAAGAGGGCAAACAACCATTTGAATCCTCTCTAGATAGCAGAAAACATAAATTTTGAACAAACTAAAAAGCTGAGCATGTCAAAGAATGTATTCAAACTTTACCACTTCATCTGTCCAAATAGAAGCAAAAGAGAGATGTAGAATACATAAACAAACTTACAAGAACATGTAGAGAACACACCATCAACATTACAATCCACAAGAATCCACAAGGATGTCTGCAAAACCCTGGCCTTCTTCCTCTTGAAATTGCAAAGATAGATGTACAATATACAATGAAACTTTCTCCCACAAGAGTCCAACCTTCCAACCTCTCAAAATGACTAAAAAAACACATAATATAGGCAAGCTAACCTCTTCCCTTGCCTCTAGGGGTCGAGCTCATCCTTCTAGGAGCAGTTTGAACTAATTCCAAACTAAGCACTAGATAATAGGCAGCTCAACAACTTGCCTCTATTACTTAGCTAAATGATTCATGCATTAATTATTCACTTTTTACATCAAGGAAGCTTCTAGAAGAGTAAAGAGAGGTAAAATCTATCAAAGTGCCATGAAAATATTACATTTATCCATCATCT
>APFE031190488.1:0-14623 GCA_000404065.3 Pinus taeda | reverse complement strand
TGGTCTTGTTAAGATGTTAGTTGAGGAACAATTGAAAGCAAACAGAGATACCTGGGAGAGATTTCTTGTGAGAAATCATTTTGAAGAAGCAGGAGAAACCTCTGTGCCTAGAAAGAGTAGAAGAAAAATAAAAGAGGCCACCCCTGAAACTGTTGTCCAAGAGGAAACTGTCCAAAAACAGATTGAAGAAGAAACTAATGTACATCATTCTGAACATGAAATTGATCTTGAGTCTACTGTAGACATTGACCAAACAGCTCAAAGAGTCATCACAAAAACCCTTTCAGAACTTGCCAAAGAAGTTGCTCAAAAGAGAATAGAGAGAAGGAAGAAACAAAAGAAAGATAAAAGCAAAGCTGTAGTCCAAGAAACCTACCTCACTCTTGAGAATTCTAGTGAGGAAGACACTCAGCCCTTAGCTCAAAGAATGGCCAAACTCCATGAAACTGCCCTTTTCAAAAAGGTGGAAAAACAGAAGCAAAAGGTACAAAAAGAAAAACAGAGCATCACCACCGTGAGGAGGAGCAGTAGGTTAAAAGGCAAAATGAGGGCCACAAAGAACAAAGAGTCATCCTTTATTGACTTGGGCACACCTGAGAAGGTTGTTACAAGACTTGACTTTGAGAAAAGCCCTTCACATGTGGAGCAGGTTGAGACTAGTCCTCCACATGAGGAAAGTCCTTTTGAGCATGAACATGAAATTGAACATGAACTTGAGTCTGAGCATGAACATGAAATTGAGCATGAATCTAAATCTGAGCATGAGCCTAGTCCAAAGAGGTCACCAGAGATTGACCCAGATCAGCAGAGATTATATAACTATTTAGAAACATTAGAACAAGCTGCTGCTGGTCCAAGCACTTTTCTACCTCTTGAACAACAGATTCAATCAATGAAGTAAGAAATATTTGAGCTGGAAGTACTAAGTCGCCACATCAAGCAGGAAAATGAAAAACTAAAGGAAAGGAGCAATGTGGACAAGATGGTTCACGATAATACAATGCTTCATATGGGTCTTTGCAAAAAGAAAACAAAAAGTTAAAGAAGAAATGTAGGAGGCTAAACAGAGATTTGATTAATTTAAGATTCAGATGCTTGATGAAAAGACCAAGAATTGATATTTCTACACGGAGGAAGAGAAGAAGATTAGATGTCTTGGCAGAGGCATCACAGCAGGTTGATTAAGCAGTATTTTTACATGAGGACATGCAATGCCCTTGTAGTGGGGGTATGTAGAGCCTCTAACTTACACCTCATCATCCACAATTACCTACTGTTTTTCATCACTTACCTCTCTCTTTTGCCTCATTTTCAATGTAAAACCACCCAGATCATTACATTAGATGTCATTAAGCATGATCAAGTGAGCTTTGCTAATGTGTGATTGTTTTGTTTAGATTTTGACATATTTACAGGCATTCCGTAGCCATCTGATGATTCCGCAGCCTTTTTGTTAACCTCAAGGTTCCACGTGTCATTTTGCCAAATGAGCCACATGGGCACTTAGGAATCAAGGTGCTCGAGGTTCCTGTGCTATTTGTTCAGCCATCCACGTCATCTGTACCTCCGGTCAACAAGGGTCAAGTTACGGTCAACAAAGGCAGCTTAACGGTGATGCGTAAGCTATTGGGTCACGTCAGTTCAAACGGTGACTTTTCCATGTTACGTGGGTTGTGGGGGTCATAATCCAACTCTGGATTCAATGCCCATAATGACCAGAACCTCCAGCTCATCCACGTAGGCTTATGACGTGTTATTGAACCTTAATTACGCATGACAGTTAGTTTATTTTTTAGTTTTAGCTGTACGCATTAGGATATCTTTCAGATGCCTATAAAAACTTGTGTCTGTGTACGCTTATGTAACTTTTTAGTTGTTGTGTTTTATGAACTTGTTATAATTTTAGTGCATTCCCAGACTCTGTTTTAATAGTGTTGTTCTAGCACTCTTGACTGTAATTTTCTGCACATGGAGCAATAGAAGCAGTGCTGTTCTGAAGTTTTCAATACCTTGAGTCTTCTTTGGGTTATATGAATGGAGGGCCCCTGTTCATGCTAGCCTTGTATAGTATGTTATGTTCAATATTTCCTTATTTCCATTCAGCATTTCCTTTTCTTGACACATGTACATCGTAATTTACTTTCATGTTATTTCATTTCCAGCCTTTATTTTAAGCTGATCAGCATTGTTCTTTTGCAGGTTTTTAACCTGAGATTGCTTGTGTGTTTATATATTTGCTTTATATCTAGTGGTAGTTTCAGTTGACAGATTCAAAGTTGCTGCCTTCACTTTATTTTCATAGCTGATTTTTAATTTTATTTCTCAAATCTGTCTACTAACATATGAATGGTCTCTTTATTATAAATTGTCTATCTTTTAGAGATCAGAATACTAATAACTTGCAGCCGGCTTTGGGTACTTTTTAGACTAATCTTTAACTACTTTCTAATCGTGCTTTACACAGTACTATGTGTTAGAGGCAGAGAGTTAGAAAGAGCAAAACATTATAACTAGTCTTTAAAGTAGATTTTTCTCATTTTTTTATCATTTCTTAGACTTATCTTTAGCTACTTCCTAATCGTGTCTTACACAGTACTATGTGTTAGAGGCAGAGAGTTAGGAAGAGATAAACATTATCATTGGTCTTTTAAGTGATTTTCTTACCTTTTATTTGCAGCAGCATGAATGGTGTCTAATGCCATTAGAAAGTGGTTCTTTGCTTTCAGTTCATTTTAATTCATTTATTTCCTTCAAGTTTTTCCTTTTCAGCAAGTAGTTAGAAACCACTAATCACACACCTTCACTCATCTAGAATTCACCTTACACACACCATCACTCATCTGTTTATAAATACATCACTCCATCTTAGGAAGATAAATTAACCACAAACAACACCCCAAACGACAAAAAGCTCTAAGAGGTTTCTTAAGTACATATAGTACACCTTCACTTCATCAGCTTACGAGCCCCGGGTTGACAATTAATGACATCAATTTAGGAACACTAAATTGACTAAACAGTGACGTACATGAATGAGTGGTAGTGCTCATATTTTGATTTTTCGCACATGCTAAATTTGTATGTCCCACCCATATTTTGCATTTTTGGTAAGTTTATTGTTGAGAGTGGCCAAATTATGTTTCTCTTTTCTTTCTAGCCACATCAACCTCCGAGGCATCATTCCAAGCCTGACCGAAAGTGTGCACTAGGGCAGAGGGAGGCTAACCCTTTGTGAACCTAGTGGACAAATGTGGACTCAGATGGGAAAAGTGGTGAAATGGGGTTAGCGTGAGTGTAGGGGAGTGATGTATATGGTGCTGGGAAGAATGACCACACAACCAGAATTGATATGTCCCATGTAGTTCCAACCCTAAAGATAATATCTAGTAAAGGAGATCACATGAGATTAGTACCCAAGGCTAACCACAAAATCGGGCAGATGAGACAAGAGTGCAAACCCATCCCACTCTTTCCACTGAATGCCCCCACAAATTCATGCCCAAAAGTGTCCATGATAAGTAAGAAAAATTACTCAACTATACCAATGAAATGCCATACCTTTAAGTTCGGGAGGCCCACCTTCAAACATATAATCATAAAATATGAGTGAGGGGCCACATGGCTAGCTCAAATGGTGAAGATAGTGGCACATCAAGCTATCAGGTGGCTACAAGGGGCTACTCGATGAGGACCATCTAACATAAAATTTTCTCCTATGCATACTACCCTCAGGTAGTCGGTAACATCTGGCTCCAACTGGGACATGAGGTCTCAGAAGGGTGTACAAAGGTACTCGAATGGGAGGTCATGAGAACTCCAATAATCTCTTAGGTCTGCAAACCTGTCACCTGAACATATCACAAATAAAGCACATGGGGTAGCATGCTTTCACAACATGTCATGATCGCACATGCTTGTATTAGGCCACTAAAAATAAAATAATAATAAATAAATAAATTTCAAATGCAATTTTAATCTAAATGTAACTAATCTATCATGATAATATCATGTAATAGTAGTTCTAATGAGAAAACCTAGCATGCAATGCATCCTAGCTAACATGCATATTACAACGTGTAAGTACTAAATGTAATCATAAAGCCAATGAAACAAAGGCATCACTAGACCAATATAAAAATATTTTTCCCAGTGATTACTTATGTTGCAAATCCAAGAGCGAGGATAAGTGTTATATAGAATCTATGATTGGAGATGGAAGTGTCTTTACTAGGCCTGGTGGATTGAGCTAGAACAACATAAGGAAAAGGGAATAGTGTGTTCCTCAAAGTAATTGAATGATGGGATGAAGCCTACCTGTAATTTGTTGCAAGCTTCACTCCTTCCTCGACTTGTATGCGCCAATCCTAGCTCTAAACGCTATAATTAGAACCTGCACAATCAAACAAGACAAGCCAAATATCTAGGACATCTATGTAGCATAATCTAATCACTTCATTCAAAAGATCAACATGGTATTGAAATACATGAAATCATAACATCATATATAGGAAAACAGTCCTCTTTGTATTAATAGAAATGGAGAGAGTTACAGCCAAAAATAGTAGTTGATCTTGTAGAAGAGCTCCCCAAGTTGACTTGTCCTTTCCTTGCCACAAAGTATGCCTCTATGTCACCCTAATGCATGGAATAATAACTCTCAAAGCAACAACATGAGGGTACATTAAATCTCCAAAAGTCAACCACTTACGCATGGATGGCTATAAATATAGATGGGGGAGGTAGTTCATGAATTCTTATCCATTTACCAATTTAGCCTTCAAATCCACTTGAGATGGGAGAATGAGCTCAAGGGATAAGAGGTGAAAAAATCAAGGTAGGATAGGATAGGATTCAAGACTCTTATGCTAGGTAAATGGTTGAAAAAACCTCAGGAAGCTTATGGAAGTGAAAGCTTCGAGATTGCTTTTATTTTTCTTGAATTTCTAGAATCTTTTCACCCCCAATATTGAGCAACCTGCTGGTGATCAGTGTAGGTGAAGAGAGGGTCAACCTGGTAGTCAATGTTTGTCCGTAAAGGGCCAATGTGTGCTGGGCCTTAAAAGCTTGGAAACTTAGCAATCAAGAGCATAAAATTAGGGATTTAGCAGAGTCATGCTTAGGGCTTTGTGTAGTGATGATGAAAATATGTTCAAGGATGTGAATTGGCCCCCTTTAAAGGCCTATATTTTACTAGATGTGACAAAATAGCCTATAACAGATTGTCCCCTCAAGTGCAAATTCAGAAATGAAAACTAATGACTGAAGGGATTTACCTTGTGACAAGTCAGGATCAAGAACAATTGATGACATCATCATCTGTTACAATAGATTTACATCATGATGTCTTTGTTAAGTGAGGCATACACATGCCCAACAAATAAGATAACATTACATGTACGATGACCAAAAGAAATGTCCACAGATGACTGACAGTGGACCTATGAATGAATGACTATCTGTATGATCATAGCCATCATACCTTGTGATCTTGTATTAATCTTGAAATCGTAGCCCAGACGAATGAAACTAGATCTGGAGTCTTCTATCTCATTCACATGACCTACCAATGTACAAGTCTTACCATGTGAATTAACGAGCTAAAGTCGAACATGGTAGAAATAATTTTATTAGATATCACTGATGTAAGTCGTTAATGGATGCAATAGAAACCAACAATGATGTTAATGGCTCTCAAGGCACTCTAGTACAATATGTATGGTGTGAATGAATGAATTGATGTCGAACACCACATATAATATTTCAGTTGAAGGCCAATGATGTAAACATGTTGCCGAGAGTGAGGAAACTTGCCATTGATTTATGTAAGCACCAAGATACCAAAGGGGTGTTTCTCATTCAACTTCCTGGATAATGAGTTGATGTTGACAGGAAGCAACCCATGGTAGGAGGGCCTTGATGTATCCCCCTTCAACGACACGAAACAGGTATGATGATTTGAGATAGAATGATTAAAATGATGCTAATTCAAAACTGGACCAGGAATGACAGACATGGAATGAAGAATTAAGAGTATTGTAGAAAATATCGACTGAATTATTTCTCTTGAACATAATGGCAACACTGCAATGGATTCGGCAGCATTGACCCAAAACCAAAATTGAGGCTTTGAAAAAGATATGATAAATAGAAAGACAAGTAGATTTCCCAACCCAATAGCCACAGAGATGAAGTGGAAGAGTGTCGTCTTCAAGAGGGACTCGCTGCCATTAACACATGGCGTATCCCGTTTTCCTAATTTCCCCAACCATTACTAGTCATTACATCTTTATTTTTATAAGATTGAGGAGGATAACATATGATTTATTTGTAAGTTCATCCTTCAGATGAATCCATCTGAGTATATTTAACGAACCCTAATAAGGAGTGGTTTTGTCTTGTCATGATTTGCAAGTCCATTGCTATTTGATGTTTTTATGAGTCCAATGATGGTGAAAACTTGATATATTTTTCATATCTAGAGAGTTTGAAAAAGAAGCGAAAAAGAAAAATCTAAAGGTTCCTTTCCATAGATGATATCTTGAGTCCAAAAAGGTAGAAAACAATACTCAACAGAACCTCTTAGCCATGTTCAGCTAAGGTATTTCTTTTTCAGAAGTAGCATATCTCAATCCAGAAAAGGGTTAAAATTATTGAGTAGACATCTTTTCATTTACTTTAAAGAATTATAAAAGAAAAGTGCTCAACAATAGTTTCATATTTTGGGAGTCTGAAAAGAGCTGAAAGAGAACTTTAGGGGGCTTCATTTTTTGTAATTTTACAGAGCCTGAAAAAGTGATAAAATTTTAATCTTGGTTAAAATGATCTTATTCCATTCAAAGCACGAAATAATTCATTAAATAGCTACCAACCCACTCAACACCCCATCAAAAGGGTTAAAAATACATATTTCATCATAAAATTGCACTGTAATAAGGTAAAAACAATAAACACAAATAAAATAATGGAGAAATGACCATAAATATCTAAAACGACAATTCATTTTTACCATTTCACATTCATCATTTGACATTAGAGCTCTTAGTGCTTTTCACCCTTGATATTCTCTAGATGATTATGGCCAATCCATAAGACCATTTCAGGTGCCATCACTTTCATGTAGTAGCTAAGACCTTCCTCTTTCTTTTCATGGTGCCATTGTTGAGTTTCATGCACATTTTTTGGATTTTTGGACATCCTAGGGCACAAATATTGTGCCCCTAGGTCAACGTACCCCAAGAAGGTCAAAATGTGTGATGGTCCTAGACATTTAACACTGGAGGGGGTGTTGCAATGCAATATCCTCCTTTAGCAAGGTGTGTTGGGTGTAAAATATAAATTTGTCCCACTAGTTTCTCTGAAAATTTGTCAAGTTTTTTGGATGGAAATGATCCTAATGAGTCTCTTTGTGATGTTTCAGGAATTCATTGCTACAAAATGTCTCTGATATGGTGGGAAAGAGAACATCAAGAACAAGATATGAATGCATCAAATGATCCTACTAACATCCAAGCACTAAGAAATTGTGGATTGCTAAAATTCTTCTCGCTTCCTACAATGAGGGAACATATCGAATTACTTGAATTTCTTGTATGTTCATGGGATTTTCAAGCGTAGGAATTCAAGTTAGGAGAAAATATTCTTGAGATAAAGGTAGAAGACATATATTTCTTGATAGGTCTATCTAGATGAGGTTTTCCCATCTCTTTCATAGGTACGAGAAGGGGAGGAGAAACAATCAAGGATTATGTTGCCACTCATTGCAGATCTCGAGCCTAACTGAACAAATATGGGAAAATCAACATAAAATACCTCATCTAATTACCTCTATAGACAATATTTTTCATTATCGCTAGATTGGCTGGTATCTCTACACTACATGTACCTAATAGGTCATACATGTTGTATGCTCTAGAATGTATAGAACTAACCATCTTCAACTAGAGTGAGGGAGTGTTGGTCAACATGAAAGAACAACTGACTAAAGAAAAAGATGGGAGACTAAATAATTTTGGTTATGGATCAATCTTGGTATCCTTTTCGCTACAAAGGATTCCATTTCTATGACCTCAGCATATCTCACTCGAGCCAATTAATGCGAGAGTTCCATGGATGAGGAGGTGGATAGATCTCATGTCCCACTATGTAGGTCCATCGTCCATGAGCTTCACACTGGTTTTCTTCAAATTCTTGTGCATGAATTTTATTAGGTAGATGGTTATCTTTACGCAGGGGTGGTTTTTCTGCGTTGACCCAGAGATCATGCTTCTTGAGGGAGAGAAATGGGGTGCTATAGGTAAGACATTTTGATTATATTTTATTTTGAGTTTTAAAATTGTTCTGTGTTTTTTATTTTTTTGAGAATAAACTATCAATTTTTACATGCAGATATTGGACTCGTTTGACCTGTGGGTGTCTCATATCTCCAACGAGAAGGAGACCCACATCTGGAACCAACACCAGTACAGGTTGTTGTAGTAGCACGGGAAGTACCATAGGATCTCGACATATTAGAGACCCTCACAAAGGTAGAGCATCATATGGAGGGGTTGACACATGGCCTAGTTGAGGCCACCATTGACCAATTTCCTATGCAATTACATCGACATACTATCGGAGTACCACAGCATATTGGTCATCTACTTCACAAGATAGCTCGTGCAGTGGCATGTTATCATGCACAATATGATTAGTCTACTAGGAGGCATACTGCCATATTTGCATGTATATTTTTGGATATGATAGGGTCCATGGCAATATGTGTCTTAGGCATAAATTTTGTAAAACCAAACATTAAAAATTTATATATAACTATCTTTATTCTTTCCTACGTTTATATTATCGCTTTCAACTTATGTGATGTGTATTGAAATTATTTACATGTGTCGCAAATGTCTATCTAAAACATGATTATCCAACACATCTGTAAATGTATTTAGATTTCTAGAAATATGTTGATATTGCATGTAATCAAAGTTTCTTTCTAGAAGGAAAACCCTTAAGAACATGTGAACCATAGTTTGACTTCTATCTAAGTATATATTAGCTAAATGTAGTACTACGAGCTCGAAGTCCAATATGATGACTATACAGAAGATACCATGTGAAATAGCATTAGATAGTATTTTGATCACTGCACTATATTCAATAATGTTATTGGTTAGATCGACTAAGACAAATACCTTGTACACTCACTAACTTGCCATTTAGAGCGAATATGGCGCATGTAGTGGAAGATAGGTTTCGAGTAATATGACTAGCACCTTCAGCATAACTAACAAATGGTTCCAATGATACAAACATATGCAAACCAAATGTAAATGGGAGTAATAAAAACTGAAGGAAATTCTAAAGGAACGCACTACAAACACACTTAATATACAACATGTACATAGTGTACTATGCAAAATCAAGCATAATATTTTTGAAGGCATAACCCATTTCTAGGCTACGTTACTAGAACTCCATCAAAATCTACTAGCTCATAGGTCACTTTTGCAAGAACAAGTTTGAAAAAGATGGACCTAGCCACATTGGCTTGAACTTTCTTGATCCTAATTTATCAGAATCTTGATCATAAAGTAGAACAAGGTCTCCTTCTGAGAATGCGAGGCTTTACACTCTTGTCATACTACACCTTTATAAATCTCTTATGAGCTCCATTAGCTAAATCGGAATCACGTCGTGTCTCATCTAAGCCTGTGAGATGTAAAAGATGTTCCTCTTCTGCAGAAGTGGCAGGAAGAAGTTCTATGGCCAATTTCAATGAAAAATCTGACATTCTATCGCAAGGATAAAATTTATACCCTAAACCAATTGAAACAATGTAAATGTGCTAGTAGTCCTAACAAAGGTTTGGTATGCCCATAAGGCAGCAAAAATAAGAAAATTCCAGTCTGATTTAGGGACCCCTATCATATGTTGAAGCATATTTTTAAGAACCTTATTAATAGCTCAAATTGTCCATTTTCCTATGGATAGTAGGGAGTGGAAATTTCATGGGAAATTCCTAGCTTGGCAGACAGTTTGGTCATCATATGATTCCGAAAATGATTTCAGTGATCTATAACTATGGCTTGTGGAACACCAAAGTGTGTGATGACATGGTTGAAAAATAAATATCAAGTTGTTTCACCGGTATTTTTAAATGTAGGCATCACCTCGGCCCATTTGATAAAGTAATCAATTGCTAAAATGATATAGCCATGCCTCCTGGCTGAGTGAGAGTTACATGTCATGAAATAGATACCCCATTTCACAAAAGGACCTATGACAATAACAAGATGCATAGGTGAGGGTGGAGCACAGGTCTTATGATAAAAAGTCTTGCATGAATGACACTTTTGGATAGTGAGAATACAATCTTGAAAATAGTAGACCAAAAGTAACCAACACGTAGGATCTTCTGTGTAGTAGTATAACCAGATAAATCACCACCACAAGCCCTTGAGTGGCACTAATTAAGGAACCTCCCGGCCTCCTAATGAGTGAGGCACCTCCAAAAACCTGTATCGATACCACAACAATAGATGATGTTGCCAATGATTATATAATCTTTGGCTTGATATTGAATATGACGTTTCTCAAAGTGACAGGTATTAGACCAAAAAATCTGGATCTAGAGATATACTAGGATGTCTCCATACCAAGGGTTAGATGATGAAATCAAAAACAACGACTCGTCTGGGATTGAATTTCCAATCATGGATTTAGAACCATGAGTGAGAAGGTCACAGACTATCCCAACAAAAACTAAGGATTTATTTGACTTGGATTTGATGAATTCGAGGTCAAACTCTTGCAGGATGACGATCCATTTGAAGTAATTCCCCCCAACAATTGGCGTGACAAAATGTATGTGATAGGGTTCGATCCTGAAATAACTGTACTTTTATGGAGAAGTATATAATGGCCGAATATTTGGAAAACTTTAACAACCACCAAAGCTAACTTCTCAACATTAGTGTACTTGAATTCGGTATCATTGAGATTCTAAATCAAGTAGTAAATGGGATGCTCAGTCCATACATTTTCCTCTTGGACCAATACCATTGCGATGGTAGTAACTACAACTCCGAGATACAAGAAATAAATGTGCTGGTATTTCACGGGTTATAACAGAGATTCAAATCAATACATATTTCAAGGCATCAAACATCATTTCAACAGTTTCGTCCCAATGGAAGGGAACCTCTTTATTTAATAGGTGAGTGTATCCTTTGGTCAACTCAATTTAGTTAGGACAAGCCTCTATAGAAAGTTATCCTTCCCTTGGCATCATGGAAGCTGAAGGAAGGAAGAACGCATAGGAAGATCTATGATCACCTGAACTTTCAAAGGATTGATACAAATTTCATGTTTTAAAACCAAAAAACTAACAAGCAAGCCATAGCTAATGCAAAACACATATTTGTGAGGATTTGGTCGAATATTTTAATGCCTGCATCCTAAGAAAATAGCTCTACGATGCACTGGGTGATCAGCTTGATGTTTCAAATGAACAGGAAGATCATCTAGATAAGGTTGCATGATGTGTTTGATATCATGAAAGGCATATTTCATCATCATCTAAAACATAACCCCATCATTCTTCAACATGAAAGGGAGTTTTTGGTATGCAAATGTACCCCAAGGACAAATATGTAGTTTTAGATTGATTCACTAGGAGAATGTTGATATTATTATAGTTGGAAAATCCATCCATCAATGAATAGATTTCACAACTCGCACATTCATGAACAATCTAGTCAATGAACAGGGTGGGATAATTATCCTTTGGAAAAGAATGATTTATGTCCTAATAATCAACACATACACGAATTGTTCCTTGTTTATTAATGAGAGGAACAATATTGGACACCCAACCAGTCAAAGGAACTATATAGATGAAACTAGTGTGTATAATTTTTTCAACCCCATATTTAATTGCAATAATATTCTAGGGATGTACCGGAAAAAGGTGCTGCCAGACTGGCTTAGCATCAGGATACATTTTTATTTCATGAACCACGATGTTTGGATCAATCCCTGGAATTTTTTTATGAGACCTGAAAAAGACATCTCAAAACTTCTGAAATAGAGCTTTATGAGTCTTAATCTCATCTGGAGAGAAAGACATGCTGATATGTAAATTCTCGACAATGTTGGGTTTAATCGAGATATTGAGAGGGATAGTATCTTCAATATTTGATAATTTCTTTTCTGAATCGACTGCATGAATTGAAACAGAATTCGTGAAGAGCTCAATGATATTGGGTTGGTAAAGGTCATAAGGATTATCCTTGATGGAATCTAATAAAGGGAAACGATGGTGATGATCATCCCATGATGCATCGTCTCAAATCATGATCTCAATGATGCTCCCATCAGTAGAAAATTTACAAGAGAAAGGATCAGAAAGTGTTCAATAATCCCATGAGTGATCAACCCAATTGATCAAAGAGACTAAATCAGAATGAGTTGCACGGGCTAAACGAATGGCTTCATAATCAATCTTGATGGAGCTAAGAGGCATACGGTCACCAAAACTATCAATGTTAGTTTTGTATGGTACTACCCAAGGATCAATTGGATTAGTACAAGATGATATCATATTGATATAGTCAACTCAATAGGCAAAGTCGAGATGTGAAGGAGCAGTGTTTGCTTATTAGGCCCTGACTTAGGTTCAGAAGAGTTATTAGCCAAAAAAATCCCACAGCTACCGGCCCTTTCAGCAACAACCCACGGAGCAGGGACTGAGGTCTCACCCGAGGCAGCAGGGGAGGGTGATGGAAGCAGGTTTCCGCACCCTTGGGATGTCTTGATGTTGTCTGGAGGGTTTGCGAACCGTTCTGTAGCTTCACGCTACTTTACCTCTGTGTAGATCCGGAGCAAGGCACTTCCCTCGGAGTTATTATTTATGAGTTTGTTATGGATCAGATCTACTCTTTACTATCTTTAAGCAAAAATTTAAACTTAAAACCCCATGCACGCAATTATAAAGAAAGATGTAAGCTCATACAATAGATCATGCATAAATTCAGATCATAAGCAAATGATAGATCTGCAAGAAAGCACACAATGATTCAGGAATTCTTATCTTTATTGATCTTCTCTTCAATACAACCAGATCCACCCTACGCACTCACCTGCAAGGGTCCATGCACACAATTGCTGACTCTACCAGGCCTCTACGCACACAACTGCAAAGCCTCTATTTACCCACCAACACCCTTGACTTGAACTTACAAACGCAGAAAATATTGTCTTTACAAACCCATAGCACTAAGATTAATTCCAAACAAGAACTACCTTTTACCCTTAGAGCCTCATTCTATTTATACATTCCCATGGTCCGCAGACCATGGGCAGGCCAACTTACTTCCTATTATTCTATACTATTTCTTGGGTGGACAACCCTTTTGACTTGACCTATTACATTTCGCACTTTTCATATTTTAGAGATTTACAATATTATTATCCTAACTTATAGGCTTTAAGCCCCAAAACTGTTACGCGGGACCTCCGCTACCCAACACAATCATCGTGACCTGTCCTGAGTCACTCGTCGATGCCGTGATACACACTGCCTAGGCTTTGCGGTTCACCTTCCTATGATTGACGCACTACTTCCTCTTTGTCTCCTACAACACTTCTTCTAGCACCTACTCTATTGTCACTACCAATTCACGTGACTGGTACTGCTCATTCTTCTCTGCTCGGTTAACACAAAACACCCCCTCATAGGGTTTTAGCTCTAGCTAGGGTGCCGCATATGGGAACTCCTCGTACCAACGCAACCATTTTCCAATTTTGTATCTTCTGTACACACTTTCTGTTGCAGCTTGTGTTGCAATTTTGCAAGACCATTGTTGATGCCTGGGAGATCCCAATCTTCAAGGTGCATCAAAGATGACCTATTAACTGCAATTCCACCATTTGTCTCCATATTTACAGCCTTTCCCTTATCTTTCATGGTTCGTCGTCTAACCCATGGGTGAGGCAGCACATCCAGAGTAGTTCTACTTCGTGTCTACAAATTTCCGGCACATCCCCTACCATCGATGTTAAACTCTGCGCAGTGCCCGTAGCTGTCAACACCATCCTCTTCAGAAAGCCCTGCATCTCCAATGGCCATATCACAACCCTTGGGCTTACTCCTTGAGCGTAGATAATGAACAATTCCATAGCAGCAAGAAGGCACAATAACTTACTGTTCTCAAAAGCGTAGCTCTTTCGGTGGATGGCCCCCTGTGATTTATAAGTGTCTCAAAATTCAAATTTGTTGGCTCCCACCTTTTCTGATGCCCTCATGCTAAGCCTATGGCAGATCGTTCCAGATCTGGCTCATACCCTATCTCTTAATTACCCGTTGGCTGCTCCCTTTTGCCATAATTTAGACATCTTGTCCTGAATAGTGACTCCAACGGTCACCTCTCTGCTTGTCAACACAGTAGTGTAGCCCTTCCTGCGCAACCGCGACTGATCCGGATTTAAATAGGAACGCAATAGATTACAGAGATAACCATAAATACAGAGATGCGATAACCATAAATAAAGAGATGCAGCGGAAATAACACTTCATTTCATTAATGGAAAATACCGAATATGCTTACAACCAGAATTGGAAATAAACCAGCTAGGA
>APFE031190487.1:8957-31730 GCA_000404065.3 Pinus taeda | reverse complement strand
TATAGAATAATGGTGGGATAACATTTATACTAGATATATTTCACAAATTATAACATTTTTTAACCTCTAGAGGGCCTAAAATTCTTAAACTTGACAACTAAACCTAGATTTCCATAAAATTCTTGTTGGATTTCATTAAAATTGTGCAAGAAAAACCATTGTTTTCTAGGTTAACTTGTCACTGATAAAACATGATAGTGCAAACTATCTTGCCAATCCATTAATCAACTATGATATTACATATATACAAGATTATTGTCTCAAGATAAGAAAACTATCTTGGACACAATCTATTGGTTGAGAGAATATCTCAACCACACACCAAACTAGGGAAACCACTCCTATAGAATAGGAACAAACTCTTTACATAGAAAGTCGCAACTCAGACAAGTAAGATTTAATATTCCAATACACCCCCTTAATGAGTACTTGTCTCGATATCAATCTACAAAATCTACATCTAGTCCAGTCTCATAATTACACCTTGTACTTTGTTCATGCAATTGTCGATGTCCATATAAAGGAACAACCATCTACTAGAATGCATGGGTTCCCAATTGTTGCAACCACCAGTCTACTAGGAAGTCCTTCACATACATGGTTCATCCAACATTTCAATGAACTCCCCCCTAGCTATAATTTTTCACCTCATGGAGTCTAAAACCAATATGGCCCACCTAACTATATCCATCCCACATGACACACTCTTTGAGGGTGTTAAAACTCTCTTATAGAGGGAACACATAACAAAGGGTATGCATGCCTCTTTGGGTCTTACAACAGGTACATAACACATTTCAAGACCACAGCTAACCATTACAAAAGAGTATATGAAATGCAGATTTGTTCTAATTACAATATGTGCCTCATAATACACCATGAGTCTGTGCCACAAACACACACTAATTCACACAAACTCGATTGTCCATCATCTTCCAATCTTTGATGCAGCTCCTCTAATGCTGTCTTCACTGCCATGTCTTCATTATATCTGGTTGTTCAACATTCCTGCAAATAAATTTTTCTATTGTTGGAATGGAAAGTTCCAACATAGACACAAATGTGTGACAATAGTTGGCCAAACTAAATGTCAACATCTAATTTTAACCAGAATTACATTAATGACATAATACTTTCTAAAAAAAATTAAACAATGGAAAACTCAGGAGCACTGCCTTTTTGCCTATATTCTTTGGTCAATAAAAATGTGAAGAGAATGTGTGCTAAAAAAACATCCCATTTTCCTATAAGAATGTGTTATTCTTCAATGACTAGATGACCAGATCATGCACGACGTTCTTCTTCCATGACTTCAACACTCAATATCTTCGTTCATGACTTGGAGCTTTGTGGTACCCATGATGGAACATCAAAACATTTTGGAAATATGATGAAAATCAATCTCGCATCCTCCTATAGGCAGCTCCTATACATTCTTTTCTCTGTCGGGCGCAACACAGACTCGATGCACATTTCATTGAGAGAGTGCAAATAACAGTGGCTCATGCCTAGCCACACACATAACAGATCCTTCTCACCAGATTTAGCTCGACTTCCTCACTAATATTCTACTGCCAACTTTAAATTACTTTCAATATGCACAACAAATAGCAAAACCTGTGAACTGGTAGAGCTCACTGCCCAGGAGACACATGCCGTATTTTACCACTACGACAGGGGATGCCACCGTGGTGAAGGATGCCACCACCTTCTTCGTTGCACCACTCTGATGCCAACATGTTTACAATGTTATGTAAATGACCTCTACTGCTAACAAGCACCGCTGCAATGACAATATGGCATGATTTTTGATGTCTTCTCTCATATCTATGCAAATCTTTCGGAAACAATGTACAAGTCACAACCACATGTCTCCTACTTCTTGGGAGGACTTCGATGTATCTTCTTGTGAGATACCAACAACTATGGAAGCATGGGAGTCATTTTTTTACCACTACACCAGACATTTAAGTGACGTAGAAATCAAGTCCAATGCTCGCATAGACCTCTGAATTGTAAGAATCTAATATTTCGCAAAATAACGAGTAGCAACAAGGAATCATACATAGTTTGTGTTAGAGTCAATATTTGCATACTGCCATCAGTGATCAAAACCCCTCTTTTATATCATATTAGGTTCCAATTCTGAAATTTTTGTCATTTCACCTAGGTCATTTAAAAATTTACTCACTGATGGTAGCCCTATGTCAAAAGCCCTACTCTCTCTTAAAAAATCAATATTTGCTAGCCCACCTTCATGTGTCTTACTAAAAATAAATTGACCATAAAGGCTCATTTCATCATGTTTTATGTCAGTCAAGTCCACTTGGAGTCTGCTCATTCAAGGTCCCATTAGGTCATTAAGGTTCATTCTTTCAAGGTCCAATAATACTCAATTTCACTGCATAAAGCCAAAAAAAAAGTATGAGAGTGAGAAAAATAATATCCTTTTGTCATTTGAAAAGGATTGGTAAACATGTGACTATGTTTTCCCAAGTTCTAATTTTTATTCCAAGTATCAGTTCTATTTCACAGTGTAATTTTATTTTAAAAAACAAATGTAATATGTTTTCTAATTTATGTAATTTTATGTTCATTATATGTAATAAGTTATTGTTCCTAAAGATGTCAACTCAAAGAACTATGTGCCAACTTAATCCAAGAAAATTCAAATGTGAAGATTGCCAAAACTCCATGCATCATCAACCTGCAAAAAATAAAATCAGAGAGTAAAGGGAAATTAGCAAGCATTCCAAAAAGGAGAAATGAAACATTAGAAAGTGGGTTTTAAAGCTAAAGGATAAAATTCATTTTAGTATAAATGCCTTCCTAGCATCTAACTCCACTCCATTTTCCTTTTATCACTTCTTGAGCAAACCCCAAGAGACCATTTTTCATAATTCCGGGTGAAAATCAGCAAAATAGAGCAAGTGTTGCACATTCTCTTCTGTCGCTCTGCGGTCTCTTCATGTTCTGCACAATTGCCCGACATTGTTCACTTGCCATGGGCACTGTGCATTCCCTTCATGTGTTGCGCGTTTGCCACAGGCGCTACACACTTGCCACAGGCGTTGCGTGTTTGTCTAGGAGAACTAAAATCACCTCCTTAGCTCCAACAAGGTTGCATTCAACCTCCCACAAGTAAGTCACCACTGAAGATTACATGTTTATTCCTCCTAAAATCATTCTCATGGTGTTTTGAAAGTTTGTTGAAGACCTAGTGTTATTTTCACACCTAAACCCTAGTCTCTCCCTAAAAAATACCCTTGTCAATTCCTAAATTTTAACTCCCCTACACCTTCATTCCCTTTCCCTAAACCCTTTTATCCCAATACTCTATCAATATTGTACCTAAACCCTAAGTCCTAGGTGCTACAATTACCAAGGCTCCCAAAACCCCCTACATTGCAAACAATTTCCGCACCCCAAAAATCTATCATATTAATACCCCATTTCCTCCTCCATTACATACATCCCTTCACCCATCTCCTTCATATTTCCCTTCCCCATTCCCTATTCCTAAAAAACCACATTCTAACAACCTTATACCTCCCTAGGGTTTGATATTACACTATGGAAGAAGAGGAATATAAACCATACAGTGAGGAAGAAGAAACATAGGTCAAGAAAACACACGAAGGAGGCAGGATACTTAGATTTGAGCAAGCATATCTCAGGGAACTCTTGGCATCTCCTATGGTTGTCACATCCTTCACATATCTAGGTTGTTATGATTTTTGTGAGAAATTTCAAGCAATCTAACACCATCGTATGTTGACTACGCTCTTCATATCTAAACCCCAAGACAACCAAGTCACTTTAGCATGTGTCACTTTTACTTTATCTACTACCATTATATCAGATGCCACCAGAATCCTAAATGTTGGGGAGAAATGGTTTAATCAAGGTGAGTTGGAGAGACATTACTATGAGCCTTTCATAAAACCAAGCTAGTAGAAATGAAATAAAGGGCTATTTTCCTTTTTCTCACCTACTAGATAGATATGCTCCCATGATGAAAATTATCATGAAATACTTTTCATTTGAAGCTAGATTTTCTAGGCTTTATTCCTATCACATCCAACTTTTAATGCATTTCACTAGGGTAAAAATGCTCAATATACCCTACTATCTATTCTGGATCATTGATAATATGGCTTACATTGTCCAGAAAAGGAAATATGACCATCAAATGAATAGTCTCTTTCATCATTCCCTCATTAAAATCCTAGTCCTTTATCATCTCAAAGAGCTCAACATTGGATGGAGTACCTTCATAGCTAATCCCATATTTACTGATTCATCTACTCAGAATGTTCAAAGTATCCCTTCATCATCTCACCCTTCCACCTCCATTCCCCCACCTCAGTCCATAGATCATTCATCCTCATCTGATTAGTCACCCTCACCATCACCTCCATCATCATGATTTCATGAGCATATCCATTCACCTAAAGGAGATGAAATCAGAGATTAGGAGCAGATTGGACAAGTTGAGGTCATCAAGCTTAAAGGGGTTGATTTGGGCACTTTGACACACATTTATGAGAGAGGTCATAGGCAAGTGTTTTCCCCACAAATTGTAGGAGGGGCTTGGCCTTCTTTATCAACAAAGCAGGTATAGAAGGGTAAGGAAAAGATGACAGAGAAAGAGATTTAGCATGAGGAGGACGACCTTCATGAGACAGAGCAGGATTTTGACTTGATTGACCTAGGTGAGCATGATGACAGTGAGAGCACAAGCATTGTCATCAAATAAAAAGAGCACTCATCAGGAAACTCCATATGAAATTAGAGAGATAAAAATACATCATCTCATATTATGAGTAGGAGAATAAGCAGCCTCAAGCCAAACATGATGTCATGGAAATTAATACCATCAAGGAAAGGAGGGAAGTAATGAAAGTGAAGGCATTGCTAGATGAGGTCTATGACAGATATGGTGAACCTAAAGAAGAGCAAGAACCTAAAAAAGACCTAGAACGAGAGGGCTGAAAAGAGCTCTAGAACTAGAGAAACAAAAGGAGTTTGAGCTTGCTAATGAGCTCACATGGAATGAGAAATTTTCCATCTTGATCAATGAGAACTGGGAGCATTGGCTTGATAAAATCAATCATCATTTAGAGAAGCTCCTAGACAAAGCTAACCAGAAAAATGAAATTCATAAGAAGATGGAAAAACACTATGCCAATAGAGAAAGGAATGCCAGGGAAAAACTCAAAGCTGCAAAGGAAAAAATTGAAGCCCTAAGTCACCAAAAAGAAAAGGAGAAGCTTGACATACTTGTAGAGGCTTCACTCGAAGCTTAGGTACACTAAACATCAGCTCCTTAACCAATTTTTAAGTCTCTCAGAATATTTTTGTAAAGATATGTTTTCTGTGTTTTTTAGGCAAATTAAATATCAGCTACATGGTCAAACGTGCAGTGCCTAGGGCACTGCACATTTTTTTGGGACACTTTTTGGAGTAATTGAAGCTACCAATGGATGCAAAAGGAAAAATACATCTAATAAAACCATGTTTCCAGCCTTGGATTGCAAAACTAGTAGGTGAAAGGGGCAAAAAACTAGCAAAAAATCACGTTTATGCCCTCCTTTTCAGCTAGGTATTCCGCACTTGACTAGTCTTGGGAGAATGACATTTTGGAGGGTCAAATCAAGCCCATTTTGAAAAATAAAGGCATATTTGGAAACTATAAAGGATAAGATTTCCAATGAGCTATCCTAGGCTCAATTTAGACACCGGGAAGGTAGGAAAAAGTGAGTATGAAGATGGCACTACGCACTTGCCACAGGTGAGGCGTACTTGACACAAGCGCTACACACTTGACAGTTGGCCTAGCTTTTCACTGTTCTTCTCCAGATTTGATTTTTATCTATGGGAAATCAACATTTTACTAATTTAATTGACATGATAGATGTAATTATGGTCTTTTACTTTTACATAGGGGTAAATACATTGGGTTAAAAGTTTTCATCAAGTTAGATGAATCAGTTTCAATGTAATTAGGGATGAGTCACTTTGACCACCCTACACTCTAGCTATCAGTTTATATTTTGGTGGAATTTCTCATCTTCTCATGGATTCAACCCCTGAAATTGTGAGGAGTTTGTTTTGAGCTCTATATCTTCCCTTTCTTCACTTTTTTGAGGGGTTGGACCCCATTGGATGTTGTACTAGTGTTTTAGACTTTGGCATGGAATATATTGGATGAGTTGCAACTATTTTGGTGGGATTTTTGTGGCATGGTATTTTGATATTGTTTCTTATTTAGTTACATGTGTGTTAATCTTTTGTGTTTTCCATGATCTATTTCACTTCTAAATATGTTTGATTGTCAAGGGTGATAAGCAGAATTCATCTTCTATGCTCTGTTTTGGAAAAATCATCATAATTTGTTTCATTTCTTCAGTTTAAAAAGAATTCATGATTTCCATGCTATTTTTAGCACCTCATCAGTCTAAACCATTCCATAAATATACTATAAAGTGTTAAAGTACTTGCCTACCTTGCCCCATCAGATGTTTGCAATTCTGATTTTATTTTTCCCTAGCCTATTTCACTCTTTGACATAATTCACTCATCCAGTGACTACCCCAATCAAATCAAATAAAAACCCTGAGCTACTATATCTAGACTAAAAACCTAGTCAATCTAGCCCTCCTAGTTGTGATCCTTTGGAGAGAACCCTCTCCGACTTGGTAGGGCTAGCTACCAAGTCAAAATATTGGTCTGTGGTTACCTCAGCTGGACTCCTCCTTAGCCTTCGAGATCCGGAGGAGTGATAACATATTGGCATCGTTGCTGGGGAACGAAAGATTCATTTTCCTTGGGTGTACGACAAGTTTTCATCAAAATTTGGTCCTTTGGATGATGGGACTAAGTTTAAAAAAGGATGATTCCATAATTGCAATGTCAATATTGTATAGTTGGCTTCAAGAAGACAAATGAGATCTAATTCTGCATCTCGATCCTGTTGATTCAGTAAAAGATATTCAGAGCTTGTTTAAAAAGCAAAGAAGTTTATAAATCACAAGTTCAAATCAAACCTCATTCCATTGGTAAGCTCTTGATCATTACTTGTTAAAGTTTTCTATGGAAAGAAATTCCTCGGTGGTGAAGTTTGAAGCTTTCTTTGTTCTTCTCAAGTTTGAAATGTTTTACCTTACATAGTCTTTGACCTTGTTAAGATTCTGTCTCCAAAAAGATATACTAGGTCAAACCTTGACCCAAACCCTCCTTCTCTTGTTGTTGATCCTGAAATATTGTTAAGAAAAACTAAAGTCCCTTTCCCTGAGTCTAATAGCACAAAGTTGGAAAGGACCACTTCCTTGCTAGATCAGATACTGAGTATTGAGGATATTCCCTTTGATATTAATTTTGAGCTATCCCTATTTCGTTCGAAGTTTGAGTCTTGTCTTACAGAGGAAGTGTTTGATACCATAAAGTTTGATTCATACCTACCCACGTCAAAATATTTATTTAATCAACCTTTTACTACGTCACAGTCTTCAAAACTTGAGCATGAGGTTTGGTCTAATTTTGAGAAACTTCAAAGCCTAGCTGATCAATTACAAATCACTATGGAAAAAGCCTATATGCAGTATCAACATGAAAGCTTACCTTTTGTCATACCCTCTACTGTACCTCTAAAAACAACCGTATCCACACCTCCATCTTCATCCTAATGAACTCAAACCATTGTAATCCCCATACATCCTCCCCCAGTAGTCATGGCAAGATTTGCTCCCTTACAATTACTTGGTCAGTTGACAGCTTTACCTCAGACCTATGGCAAGAGACTTCCTCTTTTTGATTGCAGCCCAAGAATCACAACGTAACAACATATTGACAAGATGGTTGATTTCATTGATTTAGATGAGGTTGATGATGACGATGCCAAAATGAGACTAATGTCTCAAAGTTTTACTGGAGATTTGAAAAAATGGTTCTGTGGTTTGGCAGTTGGCTCCATTGATACTCCTCAGAGGTTAAATGAGTTGTTCTTAGCTAGGGGGTGTGAAAAGAAGAACCCATTATAGATCTTGGAGGAATAGAATACATTAAAAATGAATCCTAACGAGACGTTCAAGATTTTACTATAAGGTTCAATCAGAACTACAATTCTATTCCAGATAACATGAAACCTCCACCTAATTTGGCGCTTCAACATTTTCCTGATGTTTTTGATCTAGAGATGGATTATCAACTAAGGGAAATATATGTTGCCACTTTGGAAGAAATGCAAAATAATGTAGTGAGTGTGGAAGCAAACTTGATGATTAAAAAGTCTCAGTTGAAACATGAGAAACCAGAGAAGAAAGTAACAATCAAAGAATAACCCTCTTCTCCCACCAATCTCAAACTAGATGCTCTGATCAGAACCATGGGGAGGATGGTTGACCGATTGATAAATTTAGATAGACAACAGGAGCCATAAGTTAGGAATCCGAATTTCAGAAACCAGTAGCAACCTCAGTACAAGATAAAACAAAGAGAGTGGAAATCTCCTAAATCATCAACATCTTAGTAGCAAATTAAGACACCCTTGTAGCAAAATTATGTTCAAGGAGAATCAGAGGATGAAACAGACCTGATTATCGAAGAAAACCACTTCTTTAGGAAAGATTACCGTCCCATTTTCTTTACTAAAAATGAGAAGTATGTCGAGAAGATAGAGGAACCTAAAGATGAAGACTACATACTAGAAAATGACTATGCATTGGAAACCCAATCAGATGATTATCAAATAGGATACTTGAATGCACTCAACTCTTAGCAGAAGCAATATTCCTTGAGAAATATAGATGTCTCGATCACTCCCATTCAGAAGAGGACATCACAATAGAAGGATACACAACTAAAGACAATTCCTCAAGGTAATCAAAGTAAATGCAAAGAGACGACAAGAGCTAACCAAAACAAATTCAATCATCCATCTACAAGAAATCCAAATAAGGAACATGATAGCCAAAAGAAATATCAGGCACCAAAATATTTGTCTGAGAAAAGAGACATCATCCAAAAAGAGGTAGATAAATCTAGCTCATTCAGTTTAGAAACTGAAATTTCAAAGTTGAAAATGTTAACCCCTCTTATTGAACTTGTCAAAAATAGCCATTACAAGTTTGATATAGTTAAAATGTTGAAAGTTGACCGTATGTCTGACATGGTTAACATTGAAGATGACCAGCTTGATTGATTTTTGGTCCTGCCATAGATGGTCAGTTAGAAGATAGTGAGGTTCCTCCATTTTACTTGAGTTTAAGAATCCATAAGTACATTCTTCATAACTCCATGCTTGACTCTGGAGACTCCCTTAATTTAATTCCCAAGGCCATCATGGAAAAGTCGGGTCTAGATATAACTCGTTAATACCATGACTTGTATTCTTTTGATTTTGGTAAGTTCCATTGTCTTGGTCTAATAAAATATTTGGTAGTATCCCTTGACCAAGTCCCGATAAAGGATGTCTTAGTGGATGTGGTGGTAGTTGATATATCACCATGGTTTGGTATGTTATTTTCAAGGTCCTGGGGAGAAAAACTATGAGGCACACTATAGTTAGACTTCTCCTATGCCACTATTCCGGTTTTTTGGAAATTGAGGAAATTGTACCAAGAAACCAAAATGAAATTCATGATAACTAGCAACGAGAAGCCAAATAATCATCCTATAAATGTTGTACATACAGATTTTGAGTCATTTGTTTTATATAATGATAGTGGACTAAGTTATGTAGATAGTCATCTTGTGGAAATTAAAGATGTACTAGAGATTTCAAATTGTATAAGGACAGTTTCAGATCAAGAAAAAGAGAAGCTGCCAATGTCATCTGAACAGTCATCGGACAAGGCAGGGAAAGGTTCAGAAGATAAATTAGAGAAGGTAATGGAAAATTCAAAACAACCTCAAGAGAAACTTTAGAAAATTGACCCAAAACAGAGATTAGATTTATAGCCCTTAGAAGAGGACCATGATCTTTGGACCATAGACTTTGATGGTGCTCTCGGGAAAGATGGGGTATACATTGGCATTTGGATCCGAAGTCCACATCATTAAATGTTAGATTATGCTCATACAAGTTATCTTTTGATTGTACTAACAATGAGGTAGAGTATGAAGCGCTGATCATAGGCTTAAAGATACTGAAAAGATTGGGTGCACAGAGAATCTCTGTATATGGTGATTTAGAATTTGTGATCAAGCAAGTTAAAGGTGAATATCAATCTCACCATCCATAGATGAGACAATATAGAAATGTTGTTTTAGATATTTTGAGAATGTTTCCGGAATATACAGTTTTGGTTGTATCAATGAGTCAGAATCTTATGGCAGATTCTTTGGCTACAACTGCAAGCAATTTCAAAATCGCCATATTTTTAAACAGGAAAACTGAGATTCATGTAAAGCATCAACCCTCTATTCCTGACAACTTGCGATATTGGCAAGTATTTTGGGATGAAAAGCAGGTAAATAACTTTCTCCAGAATTAAGGAGAGTTTGAGAATTGTTCCATGGATGAAGTTTACGAAAAAGATGATCAAGTCATCGAGGCAATGCAAGTTGATATACTACAGCTAAAGGAAAACAATATTTCGAAAGGTCTTTTACCTTTGGAATAGTTATTTGATCAAGATGATGTAGCAAGGAAGTCTACATTATTTCCTATGGATAAAGGTGTTGAAGACGTGAACATTGGAATGGTAGACAAACCAAAAATGATCAAGTTGTCCAAAACATTATCTCCCAAGGTAAAAGAAAAATATATTCATTTATTGTCTGAATTTTCTGATGCTTTCACATGGGATTATGTAGATTTAAAGGAGTATGACAAGAAAATAATTCAACATACCATCCTAATTAAACCGGATCGAAAGCCATTTAGATAAAATCTAAGAAGGATTAACTCAAGTTTCCTTCCATCCATAGAGAAAGAAATTAATAGACTTTTCAAGGCGGGCATCATTATTCCCGTCAGATTTTCTGATTGGATATCAAATCTAGCCCTGATGAGAAAGAAGACCAGAGAAATTAGGCTCTGCATAGACTTAAACAAAGTATCTTTGAAAGATAATTATATGCTTCCTAAAATGGACCATATCTTTCAGAGAGTTGTTGGCACTACCTATATGTCATTACTAGATGGCTATTCCGATAACAATCGGATTTTAGTGCATGAGGATGATCAACACATGAAAGTGTTCACCACAGCTTGGGGCACTTTCAAATATGCAAAAATGCCATTCGGTCTCAAAAATGCAGGGGCCACTTTTTAGTGTGCTATGCATATATCATTTTCCAATGAAAAATATGTTTTCCTGGTTGTATATTTAGATGATGTAATGATATTTTCACATTTAGATGATCAACATTTGCATCATTTAAGAACTATTTTCCAGAGATGTATAAAGTTCGTGATATCTCTCAATCTGAAGAAAATTTTGTTTGTTATGGAGGAATGCAAACTTCTCGGCCACATCATCTCAAAGGATGACATTCAGATAGACCCTTCATGGGTATAAGCTACTCAGCAAATTGATTTCCCTCGCAGTAAGAAAGATATCCAAGCATTCAATGGTAAGATGAATTTCTTACACATATTTATTCCTAATTTGGCTTAACATCCTAAAGAGATGACAAATATGTTGAAAAGAGAGAATGATGTAAAGTGGTCCGAAGAACCCTGCAAGTCCTTTCATGAAGTAAAGCTTTCCCTCACCACTGCCCTTGTTTTAATCAGTCCTGATTACTCCAATGATTTTATTATAATCTCTTTTGCTTTTGAACATACCATGGTAGCAGTATTAATGAAAAAAAGAGATAAAACCGAGCTTCCAATAGAATTTTTCAATCGAAATATCAGGAATGTAACCCTTAAGTACAACATAATTGAGAAACGGGCCTTGGCCTTGGTAAAGGCAGTGAAAGATTTGAGAGTTTACATTTTACATCCGCATGCTCTTGCTTATGTGCCTAATGTAGCGAAAAAAGAAGTTCTTGTGGAGAATGATCCAGAAGGTAGAAGAGGTAGATGGATAGCGGCATTATTAGAATATGATCTTAAGATCAAGCCTACCAAGCTGATCAATGGCCAAAGCTTAGCCAAACTCATGGCTGAGTCAAATCTCCATGCTCTAGATATCAACCTTGTAGCAGCATTATCTGACAATCAAGAAGAAGTAGATCTCATTTAGGTATCTGATATCTTTCTATCATCTCCATGATATTCTGATATTATTTATGTTTTTCAACATCTAAATCCCCCTCCAGGTATGTCTAAAGCTAAGTGCAGGTCATTGAAGTTGAAGGCTTCTAAATATTGCATTATGAATAATGCACTTTATTAGAACGATCCCGGAGGTGTGTTATTGAACTTTTGACTGAAGATGAGTCTAAAGAAGTAATAAAGGACTTCCACAAAGGAGATTGTGGGGCCCACTTGTACTGGAAGACCACAAGCAACAAAGTACTTAGAGCGGGTTACTATTGGCCTACACTTTTTGCAGATATCTACAAGACAATGATGAGTTGTCATGAATGTCAAGTTTTCCAAGGTAAAATAAAACTTCTTCCTTTGCCTCTACAACCTATATCAGTTCATACACCTTTTCAGTAGTGGGGCCTAGATTTCATAGGTGAGATTAACCCATCATCATCCGCACAACACAGGTGGATACTGACAACTACATACTACTCTACTAAGTGCATCGAAGCGATTCCAACCAGGCAAGCAATAGATTCAGTTATCATTCAGTTTTTAGAAACTAATATCTTGTCCTGTTTTGGTTGTCCTAATAAGATCATCACATACAACGTGAAAACATTTTAGTATAAAAATATGACTGAGTTCTGTGACAAATACAACATTAAGTTGGGACATTCTACAACATACTATCCATAAGGAAATGGTCTTGCAGAATCCTCCAATAAATCCTTATTCAACATCATCAAGAAAATTTTGGAGGCCAACAAAAGGAATTGGCATAAAAATTTGATCAATGCATTGTGGGTAGATTGGGTGAGTAGTAAGAAATATCTTGGATTTTCTCCTTTCGAAATTGTGTATGGAGTAGATATTATTTTTCCTTCATCATTAGCAGTCCCGGTCATGAAATTGTTACAAGAAGTAGGAAGTGAAGAGAATGATATTCAACATTGGATCAATCAAATGATTCACCTACAACAGACACATATGAGGTATTTTAGAACACCTCTAAGCTCCACGAGAGGATAAAGAAAATCTATGACCAGAAAAAAAAGGAGGATAATTTCAAAACTGGAGATTTGGTGCTCGTTGCGATGCTAGGAACGAAGACAAGGGTAATCATGGTAAATTTAAAATTTTTTTGAAAGGTCCTTATCAAATTTCAGCTTTACGAGTAGAAAATTCTTTCTTGTTGGATGAGATGAATGGAGAACCATGCTTAGGAGGACCAGTTAATGGTAGGCTCCTAAACCACTATCTTTTCTGAATTGCCCGAGTTTCATTATACATAACAATTTAGATTTTTGCAAGTGTGACGTAGAGAATCATTGAAGTTCGAAGCCTGAAGTGAAGGCAATGAAGTTTCACTGGTTTTCTGCCATTTTCAATGTTTAGTCGTCAATTAAGTAAGTCATTTTGAGTTAGTTTGTGTTATTCAAGTTGTCAGAATTCAATCGTGCATTTCAATTTATGTTTTTGACTGTATTGGACCATATGGTTAGGCACTTGGTCTATGGTGTTCTTGACACCTCCAAGGAGCTGCCATTCCCAAATAAGGCCGATTTTAAATTCAGTATTTGCATACTACCATCAATGATCGAAACCCCTCTTTTATATCATATTAGGGCCCCATTCTGAAAATTGTGTCATTCCACCTAGGTCCTCATTTGAAAATTTACTCACTGATGGTAATCCTATGCCAAAATCCCTACTCTCTCTCAAAAAATCAATATTTTGTTGGCCCACCTTCATGTGTCTTACTGAGCATACATTGACCATAAAGGCTCATTTTTTGTGTCTGTCAAGTCCACTTGGAGTCTGCTCATTCAAGCTCCCACTAGGTCACTAGGGTTCATTCTTTCAAGGTCCAATAATACTCCATTTGACTACATAAAGCCAGAAAAAACGTATGAGAGTGAGAAAAATAATATCCTTTTGTCATTTGAAAAGGATTGGTAAACATGTGACTATGTTTGCCCAAGTTGTAATTTTTTTTGCAAGTATCAGTTCTATTTCAGACTGTAATTTTATTTCAAAAACCAGATGTAATATGTTTTCTAATTTATGTAATTTTATGTTCATTATATGTAATTTTATGTTCAAATGTGAAGAGTGCGAAAACTCCATGCATCATCAACCTGTGAAAAAGAAAATTAGAGAGTAAAGGGAAATTAGCAAGAATTTCAAAAAGGAGAAATGAAACATTAGAAAGTGGGTTTAAAGCTAAAAGATCAAATTCATTTTAGTATAAAGGCCTTCCTAGCATCTAACTCCACTCCATTTGCCTCTTATCACTTCTTGATCAAACCCCAAGAGACCATTTTTCATAATTCTGGGTGAAAGTCAACAAAACAGAGCAAGCATTGCACATTCTCTTCTACCGCTACGCATTCTCTTCAGGCACTACGCACTTGATCGACATTGCTCACTTGCCATGGGCACCACGTGCTTGTGAGAGGCTCTATGCACTTGCCACATGCGCTGCACATTTGTCCAAGAGAACTAAAATCACCTCCTCAGCTCCTCCAAGGTTGCATTCGACCTCCCACAAGTAAGTAACCATTGAAGATTACATGTTTCTTCCTCCTAAAATTATTCTTATGGTGTTTTCAAAGTTTGTTGAAGACTTGGCGTTATTTTCACACATAAACCCTAGTATCTCCCTAGAAACTACCCTTGCACTCTCAATTCCTAAATTTTAACTCCCCCACACTTTCATACACCCCCTACATTGCAAGCCATTTCCCCATCCCAAAAATATATCATATTAATACCCCATATTCTCCTCCATTACATACATCCCTTCAC
Source organism: Pinus taeda (assembly GCA_000404065.3). Lineage (NCBI taxonomy): Eukaryota > Viridiplantae > Streptophyta > Pinopsida > Pinales > Pinaceae > Pinus > Pinus taeda. Next base: position 16,714 of record APFE031190487.1, on the reverse strand, counting down.
CCATCGCCTTCATATTCCCCTTCCCCATTCCCTATTCCCAAAAAAGAACATTCTAACAACCTTATACCTCCCTATGGTTTTATATTAAAACACTATGGTAGAAGAGGAAGATAAACCATACAGTGAGGAAGAAGTAACAGAGGTCAAGAACACACACAAAGGAGACATGATACTCAGATTTGAGCCAACATATCTTAGGGAACTCTTAGCATCTCCTATGGATGTTACATCGTTCAAATATCTAGGTTGTTATGATTTCTGTGAGCAATTTCATGCACTCCAACACCATCCTATGTTGACTAGGCTCTTCATATCTAAACTCAAAGACAACTAAGTCACTTTAGCACGTGTCACTTTTAGTTTATATACTACCATTATATTAGCTTCCACTGGAATCCCAAATGTTGGGGAGAAATGGTTTAGACAAGGTGAGTTGGAGAGACATTATTATGAGCCTTTCATAAAACCAAAGCACAGAAATGAAATAAAGGGCTATTTTCTTTTTTCTCAACTACTAGATAGATATGCTTCCATGATGAAAATTATCATCAAATAATTTTCATGTGAAGGTATATTTTCTAGGTTTTATTCCTATCACGTCCGACTTTTAATGCAATTCACTAGGGTAAAAATGCTCAATATACCCTACTATCTGTTTCGGAGCATTGATAAGATGGCCTACATTGTCTTGAAAAGGGAATATGAACATCAAATGAATAGTTTCTTTCATCATTCCCTCATTACGATCATAGTCCTTTATCATCTCAAAGAGCTCAACATTGCATGGAGTACCTTCATAGCCAATCCCATATTTACTTATTCATATACTCATAATGTTCAAAGTATCCCTTCATCATCTCACCCTTCCACCTCCATTCCTCCATCTCAGCCCATAGATCATTCATCCTCATCTGATCAGTCACCCTCACCATCACCTCCATCATCACCATTCATGAGCATATCCATTCACCTAACAGAGATGAAATCAGAGAGCAGGAGAAGATTGGACAGGTTGATGTCATCAAGTCTAAAGGGGCTGATTTGGGCACTTTGACACACATTTAACAAAGAGGCCATAGGAAAGTGTTTTCCCCACAAATTTTGGGAGGGGCCTTTCCTTCTTCATCTGCAAAGCAAGTACAAAAGGGCAAGGACAAGATGATAGAGACAGATATTCAGCATGAGGAGGAGGACCCCCATGAGAGAAAGCAGGATTTTGACTTGGTTGACCTAGGTGAGTATGATGACATTGAGATCACAGGCATTGTCATCAAACAAAAATATGCACTGATCAGGAAACTCCAAATCAGCCTAGAGAGAGCAAAATACATCATCTCATACTATGATTACGAGAATAAGCAGCTTCAAGCCAAACATGATGTCATGGAAATTAAGCTCATCAAAGCAAAGAAGGAAGCAATGAAAGCCAAGGCATTGCAATATGAGGCCTATGACAGGTATGGTGAATTGGAAGAAGAGTAAGAACCTAGAAATTTTTTTTTTCTGTGTTTTAGAATTCATATGCAAGTAATTTCTGTATGGGGTTAAAACCTACATTTCGTATCAGAGTTGTTTTGGCTTCAAGGGGACGCCTTTGTTGCTGAGGGGTTTCGCTCGGGCCTATGGTAAACCTTGTTTAGTGGGAAATCTACAAGAGCGATTCTAGTTGTGAAAGAAGATGGTGAGTAATGGAAAGATAGAGATTGATACATTTATTGGTCATAGTTTTGAGTTGTGGAAACTAAATATGGAGGATCTATTGGTGGATAAAGATCAGTGGATCATGGTAGATCTAGGTACTAAACCAACAGTTGTGTCTGATGAAGAATGGAAGAAGTTGGATCAGAAGGAAAAGAGCACAATATGATTGTGTGTCTCCGATTCAGTATTGCTCAACGTATCAGGGGAAGCTATGACGAGGGCTTGTGGGACAAGTTAGGGACTTTGTACCAATCTAAGTTTCTGGTGAATAAATTGTTCCTGCGAAAAAAGCTGGATAACCTGAGGATGAAAGATGGAGACTCGATGACAGAGCATATGAATGTATTTAATACTGTGGTAAGTCAGTTAGCATCTGTTGATATTAAAATTTCAGCTGAAGGTAAGTGCATCAGTTTTTTGTGTTCTCTACCATATTCGTGGGATAGTCTGGTTATTGTAATAGGTAGTAGTGCAACCGCCTTGTAGTTTTATGAAATAGTCACATCCTTGCTGACGGAGGAGATGAGATAGAAAAATATGGAGAGCCAGAATGGTGATGCCTTGTCTGTACGAGGATGGTCCTAGAATAGAAAGAAAAATAATTCATTGAGTGGGAGATCTAAATCAAGAGAGAGATCTAAATCTCTAGGAAAACCTGTGAAGGTGGTGCGTTGGAAATGCGGAAAGGAAGGGCACTACAAAACGGATTGTAAATCTAAAGCTCTTGATAAAGGAAAGGGATCTGATGATGCTCCTTCTACAGAGGTGAAAACCACTTCAGATGAAGGTGGGGATGTGTACATGGCTTCTTCAAGTACACATGTAGATCACAAGGCATGTTTGATTGACTTAGGTGCATCCTTTGACTTCACTCCCCATAGAGAGTGGTTTTGCAAGTATGAGAAATATGATGGTGGTGATGTCATCTTAGGGGATGATAGGAAGGCTAGAATCATTGGTCATAGAAAAGTAAAGTTGAAGTTGCAAGGTGGAGGGGTTAGAACACTTTCGGGTGTTCTTCATATTCCTACATTGGCCAGAAATCTGATTTATGTAAGCAAGTTGGATGATGCAGGTGTAAAAATAGTGTTCGAGAAGGATACCTGCAAGATGGTTTGGGGAGAACTAGTACTGATGCAGGGAGTTCGGATTGGAACTCTGTACAAGCTACAAGGTAGCACAGTTGTTGATGGGTGCAACAGTTTTGTGGTTCCTAAAAGTGGAGCAGAAACTCTAGTGGTCTCTGGAGAGAAGACCATGCCGTGGCATCAAAGGTTTGGACATATTGGAGAGAAGGGCCTTCGAATACTTCATGGTAAAGGTATGGTAGAAGGTATGAGTAATATCTCTCTGGATTTTGATTTATGTGAAAATTGTGTATATGGGAAGAAAAATTAGGTGATTTTACCCTCTAATGGTAAGAGTGTGAAACATATATTAGAGCTTGTGCATAGTGATGTGTTTGGACCTGTGAAGGTTCCATCACTGGGTAAGTCTGTGTATTATGCATCATTTATAGATGACTTCTCAAGGAATACATGGATATATTTCCTTAAGAAGAAATCTAAAGTATTTGACAAGTTTAAAGAATTCAAGGCTCTGGTGGAAAGCCAGACAAAGAAGAAGATAAAGGTGTTGAGAATAGATAACGATGGAGAGTTTTGCAGTAAGGAATTTGAAGAGTTCTGTAAGAAGTGTGGTATATCAAGGTAGAAGACTACTCCATATACACCTCAGCAAAATGGAATTGTAGAAAAAATGAACAAGATGTTGCTGGAAAGGGCAAGAAGCATGCTCAGTGGTGCCAGGTTAGGACAGGAATTCTGGCCAGAGGCAGTGGAGACAACATGTTACTTGGTCAACAGATCACCTTCATCAGTGTTGGAGGATAAAACTCCACAAGAGGTATGGAATGGTAAGAAAACCTCTCTTTCACATCTAAGGGTATTTGGATGTGATGCATATGTACATGTTCCAAAGGATAAACAAACCAAGTTGGATAGTAAATCTAAAAAGTGCATCTTTATTGGGTATAAGGATGGTTTAAAGGGTTATAAGCTTTGGAACCCAGTAACAAGGAAGGTTGTGTACAGCTGATATGTGGTGTTCAGAGAGGTGAAATATGTTATTAAACATGAAGTCCAACCAGAGGAACCCGAGAAGATAGAATTTGAACTAAAGGAGGAAGAATCAGACTCTGTAGCAGAGGAGGAATTAGAAGATGAAGAGCCACAAACTCCAGGTGTGAGAAGATTAGTTCGGGAAAGAAGGTAGCCAGAAAGGTCTAGTCCATCTGCTTTTTGCTAAAATTTTGCTTTATCTATTACTGATGATGATCCTAGAAATCTGAAGGAAGTAATAGATTCAGAGGATGGAAAACTCTGGAAAGAGGCCATGGTTGATGAAATGACATCTTTTCACAAAAATGAGGCTTTGGATCTGGTGGAGTTACCGACTGGAAGGAAACCCATTGGCAACAAATGGGTGTTCAAGAAGAAGACAAATGCAGAAGGAAAGGTGGAGAAATACAAAGCTCAGTTGGTAGCAAAAGGTTATTCCCAGGTGCCGGGAATAGATTTTGGTGATATTTTTTCTCCTGTTGCCAAGGTAGCTTCTATTAGATTACTTTTATCTGTTGCTGTTGCTTTTGATTTTGAGGTAGAATAGATGGATGTGAAGTCAACCTTTCTTCACAGGGATTTGGAAGAGGAGATCTACATGAAGCAACCTGAAGGCTTTGCGGTGAAGGGTAAGAAAGAACTAGTATGCAAGTTAAAGAAGTCTTTGTATGGGTTAAAATAGTCACCAAGGATGTGGTATTAGAAATTTGATACATTTATATAGGGACTTGGCTTCACCAGAAGCAAAGCAGATCACTGTGTGTATTTTAAATTAATTATTGACCATGTTATTTATTTGGTCTTGTATGAGGATGATATGTTGCTGGTTGGAAATGACAAAGAAATTATCCAGGATTTGAAGACCCAATTGTCCCCTGAAATTCGACATGAAAGGTCTCGGTGCTGAAAACTATATTTTGGGCATGGAAATTAAAATAGATTAGGAAAAGAGGAAGCTTTGGTTAAACCAGAGGAAGTATGTTGAGACAATATTGCAGAGATTTAATATGAAGGATAGTAAATCGATGAAGGTTCCTATTCCTGTAGGTGTAAAGTTATCTACTAAACAGTGTCCAAAGACACAAGAATAGGAAGAGGACATGTCCTGTGTTCCATATGCAAGTGCAGTTGGTAGACTGATGTATGCAATGGTCTGTACGAGACTAGACATTGCACATGCAGTGGGAGTATTGAGAAGGTTTATGTCAAAACCAGGAAAGGAGCATTGGATAACAGTGAAGCGGGTTTTCAGTTATTTATGTGGCACTAGTGATTATGGTTTGTGCTACCAAGGAAGACCAGGATTGGATAAAGTGTTGGATATTCATGGCTTTGTTGATGCAGAATGGGCTGGAGATCTGGATCAGAGAAGATCTACAAGTGGGTATGTGTTTAACCTATTTGGAGGTGCAGTTAGCTGGATGACTAAGAAACAATCTGTAGTGTCACTATCAACTACAGATGTAGAATACATGGTAGCCACTCATGCAAGCAAGGACTTAGTTTGGTTGTAGAGATTGTATTCAAGTATAGGTTTAGTACAGGGAGCTATAAGGATAGACTATGATAGCCAAAGTGCAATTTTCTTGGAAAAGAACCTTGCATATCATTCAAAGACAAAGCACATTGATGTTCAGTATCACTTTTTGAGGGATATGATAAAAGACAAAAAGGTGTTGCTGGTAAAGGTGGACACTTTGAAGAATACTATAGATGCATTGAAAAAATTTGCGAGGACAAGTTCTCTTGGTGTAGAGAAACAATGGGCGTTGCAGGGCTGTATAAATGACTAAGATCTCTTGTGGCCCCTGTGGAAAGAAAAAGACAAGTGGGAGAATGTTGTGTTGTGATATATTCTTTCCATGACTAGCAAATGTAGTTAACCAGGGGGTTAGAGGGGAGGTGGAGCCCCCCCCCCCCCCTTCGTTGCATTGATTTCTTAGTGGGGGTCATAGGGGTTTTGAGGGGTGCAGGTAACCTCACTCTATGGGGTCCGGGGTTGCGCCCCAAAAAATTTTGGTTTTGGAACCTATGTTAGGTTGGGTAGACCCACTTATGGTTTTGTGCATGATTTTCACACATGTTTTTGGACACGATGGTTTTCGTTCCATGGCTTTGGACATGATGGTTTTCAGTCCATGGTATTGGATGCTTCCGCATGTATATATATGTATTATAACATTGAAAGGAACATAATGAAAAATCAAGCCGATAGTCCCGATTTTCTGATCTAGGGGAAAATATTTGTGTATATGTGTTTTCTGTGTTATGCTCTTGCATTGTTTATTTTTTGTGTTTTAGAATTCGTATGCCGGTAATTTCTGTATGGGGTTAAAACCTACAATATTGACTATGAAATTACAACATTTTACAAGGAAAATTTACATCTATTTTTAGCTTTAGAGGCACTGCCCCTGATTCCCCCGCCAAGGAGGGGCTCACCAATGTTGTAGCCTCGACCCCCTAGACCCCCCTGCAACGAATATTTTATAAGTGGCGTTTCCACCCCATTACAAACTAGGGTCCAATGTGGCAATACCTTTGAATACAAAAGATAATCAGGCTCCACACCCAACAAATCCTGCTAGAAAAGAATCATCAACTATTGCAAGTCATGTTGGAGACTTACACTAGCTATTCCAAGTCATGCTGGGGAAATTGATACTAACAAGAGACATAGGAATAGAAGATCTAAACATTGGTTCCCTTGCAGGCTATGTAAGAAAGATCACCTTACTTTTTTGTTCCTTGATATTTCATTGGTATAAAAGTTGTGGTCCAAGTTTGAAGGTTCTTCTACTCCTAAAGATCATATGGTTTCTCATCAATATATTCAACCACTAGTTAATGAAGTGATCAATCCATGGCAATCTTTGAAAGATCCCAGTCCTCATCTGAGGGGTGAAGTATGTTCAAACCAATTCATCTTCATTCTAGTTTAGAATATTTTGGACTAGGCGGAATTGTGATCTCTTTGAGTGTACCTCCTTTGAGTTGTAGTTGTGGTTATTTTGATTGGGATAATATTGTTGAACCTTGAATTCCTTCTTCTACGCCTTGTCAAATGAATTTTAGAGTTAATTCCAAAAATGTCTATTGATGTATAGTGGATGAAGGATCCTCTAGAAGTACTTTATCCTCCTCGGCCTGGAAAGATTTGCGTTGTCCAAAGTTGCTGACAAATGTTAGTTAGTTATTATCATATGATAGAACACCTAGTGAGTCATCGTCTATTCTTCCTCGGTTTCTTCTCACATTAGTTGTGTATACTTTATTAGTCAATTTGGTGGTGGGAGATGGCCCTTTAAACTTTGATATGATCCTTGGGCATGATTATGTCTATGCTATGAATGATGTTAGGGTCCCACCCTAACCCCCTTATCTATGTAATGGGATCATGTCATAGTCAAGAGTCAATAAAGCCCATATTAATAATTGTAAGTGGTTAATCTGCAATTAATAACGAAACCACAGTTAGTTGAAAATGGGCCGTAGTATTAGATAGATGGTATTAGTAATACGCGGTATTGGCCCATGGTATTGCACGTAGGAGTCATATATAAAGGATAGAAACTCCCTGCGAGGAGCATCATGTCTTATTTTGTAATCGAGCTCTGCTCTAGTGGAGGTTGCCCCCTCGAAGAGGCAAACAAACATTACTCTCTGAATAATAAAATCATTGCTATTCTGTGTTCTGGGTACCTTTTCTCACATATTCTGTGTTTTGGGTCTCTTTTCTTCGCATATTCTGTATTTGGGTATCATTTGCAGGTTAAGAGCATAACAAGAGGTATCAGAGCACTTTCCAGGGCCGGTGGGATCTCCATTTAGTAGAATTTTTTTTTTTTGGCTCGAGACGTGTTCCGGCGTCTTTAAACCACGGGATCTATCGTTGAGCGCATAAATCTACGGATTTGGGGAGGCATGCACGCAGGA
>APFE031190472.1:3269-14865 GCA_000404065.3 Pinus taeda | reverse complement strand
AGAGGAATGTCCTAAAAGGTTCAAATTTATTATATATTTAATCATTATTTACTAGTACTATGACAATTTCATGATATATAATGCAGCTCACAATATGACCTGTCAAATGAGAAATAATTAAACAAATGGAATAATTACCTTTGCCTTGTTGCTATTAGTATTTCCCTTCTAAATGGCACCACATTTCTAAGGATGGCTACTCCTTTCTCAAGTGGCCAGTGACCGCATAAGTTACGAAGAATGTTGAGGGTCCTTTTATCCAAAATTAGAGACACATTATTATTATTTTTTTTCATGATATTTTTTTTTTCAACACTAGAATAAGGGTAAGAGTGTATTCTAATATTTCCACTGGTCTTTTATTCACTAAATAAGCTTCCATTCTAAAATCCCAATTTCTCTACAATTTGATATTCTCATTTAATTTAAGATCATTAAAACAACTACCATAGTAGCCTTACACAAATCCATGGTATTCAATCTATGTTGTCACTAGAAAATTCCACTAGTTGTTGCGTATCCATGGAAAATAATCCAAATATATGTGATGGTATTCCAGACAATATACTTCATATGTAGTAAACAATGAGAAATCCATGTATCAATATTACTTTAAGGGATCAAGGAAATTTACCAGCATTCAGGAACATCCACCATGGTTTGTACAAATTATATATCCCAATTATATGTCATGTAAACAGTGTGCACTTAATATGCCATATGTATATGATGGAAATTGCAAATTTCTAAGTGGAATATGACAGTTATGGCACATGGACAGTGACCATATTTCCCAATATTCGATGTTATCCCCTTATGTGTATTAGCCTTTAGGCTAAGCAGTCATCACCACAAAAGGTATGCCAACATCAACATTGAGTATGACCATTAGATGAGGTCTGAAACAACAGAATATGGATTAAAGGGTATGCTTTATAATTAAAAATTCAAAATGTATCGAGGAGATATTTCCAGTGCTTAAAATAATGTTCCCCTTAAAATTGTCATTATTCATCTGCTGAAAAGTTTTAATCCCAGGGTCTTTTCAAGCAAAGGCTTCCAACAATGGGAGCGATGATCTTTGAACTGGAAACTGTAAAAGGGAAAAAAACGGGGACAAGCCACTGAACAGTTTGCAAAATTTCCAATAGATCATCAAATTTATGACATGATTGACAGTGAACGGTCCAGAGGATTGACTGTTACAGAGATATGGAAACGGCTTGGACTTAACAATAAGAGGAATTATTTTCGAATCACTAATATGGTCCCAATGTTTGGTTTGCACTTACAGGAAGAAAGTCACAAGAGATCAATGCTTTACCGTGTCTGGACACACAACAATCTTAATTCTTATAGTAACAATGGTCCAGGCAACTATCAACAACATGCACAAAGAGAAGTGGGTACATCTGAACTTGGTTTGCATGGTGACAAGGATCTTATATTAGTGGGTTCTTCATAATGACAATCTGAAGGTTCTACATTGGATATTCTCTTTATACCAGTTAGAATAGGCACAGATTCATCATTTTGACCTAGCTAATCCCTGTCCACGACTTTGCATATCAAAATTCTGCAACTTTTCATGATTTTTTCCCAAAAAGCTCTGGCCCTTCTTCAAAATATGGGTGCAAGACCATTTTAGTTATGCGACTGCATCCACAGTTAGTTACAACAGGCACGCTTACTACTATTGACTTACAATGACCCTCGTTTGAAGTCTCTGTAAAGCACGAGTCAATGTTTTTCTGTCCATAGTTGTGGTTTTTCCGCTTTTTCAAGATCTTCAAGCCATCTGTATAGCTCAAGCTTTAAAATAAACTTCTCCACCTGCAATCTCTCCAATATTCGCTGCTCCCTTTGAGCACTAGCAGCTGTTATCGTAAGAAAAGGATGACTTTGACCAGCTCGAAGTAATGGAGGTGTAGAATTAATTAGATGAGGCATATGAACCTTTTCATGAAATTTTATCTGATGTGTTCTTATATCATTTGGAAATACAGTCTCTGTTCCACCATCTATATGGTCATCAGGATCTAACTGTTTTATAGTGGTATCAGCCTAGACCAAGGCTCGACTATTCCCAGCGAGGTTACAATCTTCCTTGTCCAATTCTACTCTCATCTATTTTATTTTAATTTTCAACCTACCATGCTAAGGAGCTACTCGTTTATTTTGACTTCTATTCATAGAGGTGAGAAAGGCTTCTGAATTGGCATTGCATGATGTGTAAGAACCCAAGTATAGCATATCCAGTGAAGTGATTGCAAGAAAAAAAACAATCAATGTCATACATATGTTACTGTGTAAATGATGAAAGAGCGGAGAAATGCTCCCTTAGTGCTTCCTGATGTATACCAATTAATGAGCATTCAAGTGTTATTTCAAGCATGAATCAAATTTGAAACAATGTCAAAATTTTCCAAAATTCAAGAGAGCAGTGTTGTAAATGAAATTAAAGTTTAGATTCCAGCATACAATGGTCAAACTAGTGCCAAATAAACACATTAATGATGTTCATTTATGACAAAAGACACCAGCCCCCAAGCACAAGACTATGTATGTAAAACAATGCATCCGCAATAACAATAAAATAGAAGATATATACTAGTTCCAGAACAAGAAACTTGACATAACAATGATGCAATACACCCCAAAGTTTGATCATTCAGGACGTTAGCATGAACTCAGTAATTCAGCAGTAAAAGCCAGTACTTGAACCCCTAGCAACAAAGGATAGAACCAGTGTGATGTTAATATTATTGAGTATATGTTTGGGCTGTTATCAGCACTAATTTAGTTTTGGATATACCTGAGATATCTGTCATGCAAAAATTATCAAAAGGAAACATTTTGACAGAGCAGAGTGTGATCTGATTGCAGATTAGCAAACCTTGTTTGTAAATTCCCAAGGGCTGAGAGATAGACTTGTTCATGCGTTAATGTGAGTTTTTAGAAGATGTATCAAGCTATAAAATGCCAAACCCATCATGAATAGTAATACTTGCAGATCAAAAAAATGCGATCTCAAACTCCAGACATCGAACTTCAAGAACACAGATCATTCCAATTATATTAATCAGATTGTACATCTTGTTTTGGCACGACTTTTCCCTTGGAGATGTTTTCTGCTGCTAGATTTATCAGAATGATTGCAAGAAGGCAATGAAAACAGACTGAAAATTAAACTGTTTATGCAGTTAATTCTTCCATCATGAAAGTGACTTGGAAGGCGTGAATCTCATGCATTTGAATGTTATGATGGGCAATAAATGATTATTATGCCATTAGTGTGCTTTATTTCTCATAAACATATTCAGATCTGAGAAGAATTAGATTTGTAGCCCTGAACGTCAAGCAATTAGGGCAGAATTTATTCAACTTGCCAAGCAAGTCGTTCACCTTGATTTAGGATCGACACCTCTGTAATGTGTAGATCAAGAAAATGGTGCAACACTTACCCTAAATCCTTAGTATAAGCAACCCGATCAGAAAGATGAAACTTTAAATAGTTGGATAGATCTTTAGATGTGACAATTAATGATAACATAGGTTAATCCTTAATCCTGGAAATGATAAAGATAAACCATGAAACTATTGTTCAGCATGTGAGATCCAATCATTCTAAAGATATGAGAAATGAAACACCCTTGGACAAAATTTAACAAGCAACCCTAGGCTATAAAAACAAGCAGAAAGTAAAGGCAAAGAAATTTTTTTTTGGGGGCTTTTTGGTTGACGATGTTTGATGGACCAATTCCTTAAGGGACTATGGAGTCACTATGCAAAATCCAAGTGTAGTTAAGGGTTTATGATGAGAAACTGTCAATTCCACCTAGAGGATTGCCTCTCAAGTGTTATATAGGGCTATATTAAGATAAGCTAAAGTTGAAGTGTCTCATGCAGTGCCTAAGAATGCTATAATTTGTTATTCGGTATGCAATAAGATAGCAATATCGTCTGTGAGGAAAATAAAACACTTATAAGTGCATCAAGAAGATAAGAGGCATATCCTGAAGCCTTTGAAAGAGGAGGGACATTCTGATATAGTGAAGGTGGGATTTACCCACTATTTGAGGTCAATAGTCGTGGAAATATCCTTCAATGAGCGTAGTGGCTGTGCGGTTAAGGAACATTAACCTTATCTATAGGGCAAGTAACTATAATAATCCACCTGTTGCTTGTTTCAATGGTACCAGTCTAAAAATTATACAATGTTGACTTTTCAATGAAGAGTTTAGCAAATTCAACACCATTCAATTTGTTCCGACATTGGTGGATGGAGATATAATTGTTTCGGATTCACTTGCCATATTGTTGGTTTGTCACAACAATTTAACTTTAGGATTTCAGTAATAGGGCTAATTATTTGGTTGCTTGAGCTGAGAATAAGTTTCATTACTCTTCCTTTATTATTTTTTTGACATTAGTGCACACATGTATACAAATAGAGAGATGCTAACAAAATACTCATGAACAGAGCTTTTGTTTGAACAGTAGTTGGAGGACAAATTTCCTGAACACCAACTTCTCCCAGATGATCATCATTTCAAAGCAATTAGCTTACAAGCAAGATTTTGGTGTTCCTCATGTTGCTTTCAACCCTATTTTCTCGGCACTCTGACTGTGATAGTATATAAGCACCTGAGATTAGCTCTATATATTTGATCTCATCTCATTAATACAAGTTCTTTTCAGATCTATTCCATCACCTATTCATATACAAGTTCATTTGAAGAGTAGAAAGTTATTCCCCTTTGTTTGCTTTGTATTTATCCCAACATTAATATATACTTTTGGTGATGTTGCTTTGAATTAACGTCAGCAGGAACTTCTAACATGAAATTGGGACAGTGGTTCAAATCCTAGTAATGTGGGTAAGCTTCAGGATTTGGTTATATTGGATCTTAAGCAAAAACAGGCTGATGGAGAGTTTCCTGGAAAACTTAGGAGAATTTAGAAGCTCCCAAAATTTGATGTGAGCTTGAATACTTGAGTAATGTGAATTAGCTGAGCCTGGTCAAGGTGCATAGAGAGGAAGGTCTTGTCTCAATAGAAAATTCAATGATTTGGCTAAGTTTCTTACGGTGTAAGACTAAGCAGAATGGCAGCACAAACGGAAGTTGTAAGTTATCATAGTCTCTCCATCCAAAGTTCAATTCTTTCTTTAGGAAATTGTAACCCAAAGACTTTGAAACAATGTAAATTCCTATTAAAAACCTAGAAAATTATCATTGTGTGTGCAAAAGAAGAGTTTGATCAAGATAACAATAATATAGCATTCTTTCCTACCCCATTGCATGTTCATGGACAGCAAATATACATATTAGGATAAATAATTCAGTAGGAATGACAGACTGCTAGCTCAAAAACAAACAACCATAAAGGTCAAGTAGCGGATGACACAATATTATTTAAGAATATAGAATCAACTTTGGAAATAATTACATTAGCAAACTCTAATGCTAAAGATTTGCGGAACATTGAAGAACCATTGACAAATTCAGATGTTTGAGGAAGGACATCAAGAACTTCTGGAAATGTTTTGACAGAATGGAAGCTTTCAAATTGATCTTGGCAGAATGCAATTAAATGTTTATGAATCAATTTGTCCTAAGCGAAGCCTTTTAGATGGCCCTAATTGCTTGGTAGTTCTAAGCGTTTGTGGCTAATTTTCAAAGCTAAGAGTGTTTTGATTGTTGAGTAGGGCATAAATTATTTTTTTTCAGGGAGCTTGTTTAACTCCTGGAAGTGAATCAATTGCAGTGTCTGTGAGTTCTGGAGTTTGCAAAGATCCCTAAAAACTTTAAAGGCATGGAATGCAAATTTTCTGGTGAATTATGTCTATTCGAGACTCCATATATACCTTAATATAATTGGAATTTTAGTATGATAATCCAACCATTCAGGATTATGAATAAATTGTACGTGGAATAAATTTAAATATTTCAAGGAAACTGAGGAGAAATAACAAGATGATAAATTTGAAGCCTATTGGTCTTTAGTATTTTCAAAGCTTGAAGGTTGTTAGATTTGTGGCTCAAGTATCTCAACTACATGCGTACCTAAGGCACTATTATGGATGAAATTAAGTTGATACCAATACAACTAGAAATTGGTACAAAAAAGCAAACCATGAAATATTAATTGAACCAACAAGGTCAATGATGGCTTACACAAAAGAAAAGGTTCACTCTTGGAATTCTTCATTTGTAAACACTGTTAGCTGTTCACTTACCAAGCTTGTAAAAATGTAAAGTAAATGTGAGTACAAAGGTCTTATGTTCAAATCCCCTATTTTTTTTTTCTAGTGAACACCTGTTGGGGGTGGCCCTGTTCACCCAGCAGTTATAATGGTAGCTGTTATAGTGGTAGTAGTAGGGTAGGAATTGACCCCATATCACACAAGTATGAGACCAGCCTAGTTGCTGATTCATCTAATATTGCTGACCAAGAATGGAAGTCAAATTGGAATTTCCATTTTTTTTTATTTGACAATGTTATGATCATCACTACCCACAAAAGAAATATAGCAAGACACAGGTAAAGATATTAGCGTGCCCCTGGTGATATGATAACCATAGCAAGATAGGAAACAATTTGAAACAACTTATATTTCTTTCCATATGTAAATATTGGATATACAACTATACTATATAGACATACCGACAATTAAGCTAGTATTATGGTTTTTTGAAAAGTCAATTTATTCAGAGTGGCATGTTTCAAAATGTTGCAATGACTGGAGTCAACTAGGATGCTAATAAGATTTGGGGAATCATGAGCTTCAAAGCAAGGGCCCATTCTTGAAGCCTACAATTAGATGCATCCCTGGTTTCTTGTAACTGTAGCATGAAAACTTCCATCTTTCTTATTTTCTGTTAAAGGGTTTCTTGAAGTAGTTATTTAACTTAGCATTTCGTTTTAAAATTTGTTTATTGCAATGAGGTTTGCTAGATTTCTTCTTAGCAGCTCGTTTCCTATCAATGGTTACTTCAGTTTGTTTATATTTGCAAATGAGTAATTTCCTGCAAAACTCAGAAAATCAAGAAAGCCGAAACTTCTTGTTGCCTGCCCTGGATAGACTCTATCCAAGAACAGGTTAAGAAGTTAGTTGTTGAGTTTTTCTTTTTAAATTAGTTTCTTGATTCTTGTAAGATTGTACCAGTCAAAGGAGCATGCTGTATGTGTGCTTTGAGGTGTTCTATTTTGCATGCATTAATTTATCCCTTAGCCATTATAGTAGTGATATTAGAAAACCATTAATTTCACTCTCATAAATTGATCAGCAATTCTAGATCGGTGAATCACTCTGACTGCATATATAGTGTAGGTGTTTTTAAGGTGTCACACTCCCTAGTTGATAAATTAAAGTGAGTTATAGCATATATTGGGCTCTTCAATCCTAAGCATGACCGGAATTCATCACAAAGATCAGAGAGAAGACATGGTTATCATGGCCTAGCTTTGTAATAAATTTGCACTTTGTTTCCTCTGGTATTAGGATTAATTGGAATGGATTTTACATTATTGGCATCTAATCTTATCCCCGATTTATAGTGCGTATGTGACTACAATCCTGCAGGCTGATGGCACCCTTGAAGCAAAAGAAGTTTTCCCTGAAGGATTACAGCAAGGTGAAAACCGACTCCAGCTACAAACTTAACTGCTATAAGTGAATGAATATGTAACGTTGTTTTTTACAACATGCTCTATTTAGCTATTTTGTCAAAAAGAAACCCTTTTGGGAGATTTCAAGAACCACTAGTGAGTTTGATGTAGTATTTCAATATATAGATTTTAAGAGGAAATCCAAGAGTTCCTATTTTCTTATGCCTATGCACCTGTGGCTGTGCAATTTCTTTAGATAATGTATTTAGGTAACCAGTTAACAGAATCTCAATGGCATCAATCAGTTTTGCTTGTCAAGTGAACGAAGAGGAAAATTATAGGTAAGTTCGCAGAATCCATGCAGATACATGGATATTATGATTTCACAAGTGTAAAAGTGGAGACTTGGACACAATATACAGAACAGAGGGGTATCATAGACCCATGTGCATGTATTCTTATTTCACTGTTCTAAAAGAGGAGACGACAAAGATATACGTAAGAGGAATGCTATGATATTCTCCCCCATTGACACAAGGAGATATGTGTAGTAGTGAAATAGGGACCTGAAAAATCAATTTAAAATTGAACAACAAATCATATTGTCTCTCTACGTGGAAAATTTATCTAGCCAGCCCAGAAAAATGAGTAGCAAATGTAGCCACAGCCAAAGGGGAGGTTGGACTTAAATTGAGGAATAAGCAGGAGTAAAGGGATTTGAATCGACATTATCATAGTAGCAGTTTGAATAGGATCCTGTGATTTCTCACAACATATTAATATTTATCTAATGACAATTCGAGATCGAAGTCGAAAACTCTAATGCGTTCAGTCTTACATTTAAACACGTACGGTCTCTATTTCTTTGATCAAACTTGCAGGTATATATGTATGTATATAGCCTCAGAAATGTGATACTTTGCCACAAGTTCTCATCTTTTATGGAATTATACAAGACTGCAAAATATACCTTAAATAAGGTGATTGTAATTTGATGACCGCTCTTGAATGACAGTAATTTGATTTTAACAAAAGCGCTACTCTATACCATAAAAATCGATCATCCACTGATGTATTCGGATCTCTTAAATTGCTTGAAAATTTTCTTAAATGATGAGACCCTTGGTTAACTTTGTCAATGCCCTGGAGTTTGGTCACACATAAATGTGCACAAAATACTGAGCTTCGGATTGAGGTAGCTCAGAGGATTTGTTTCTCTTCAAGGGTAAACACCGACCTCATCTATTGTGTCTAGAACTGCGCTCTCCTTACCAGGATAATGAATGGCCCAATCATATCTATTGCCCATGAATTAGGATTTGAAGTTCAACCACTTATGGAAGGGCTTGTTGTAAGCATATTTGTAGCTGTTGCGTCTATTGGTAGCTTAAGCACTGGTCTACTTGCAGATAGGATAGGTCGTCGACGCACATTGCAGCTGGACATGCTTCCTTTGATAGTTGGAACCCTTATAAGTGCACAAGAAAACTCCATGAATGAGATGATTTTAGGAAGATTCCTTGTTGGATTGGGCATTGGAGCAAACATTGTCTTGGTGCCTGTATACATCTCAGAGGTGTCACCAACAAAGTATAGAGGCTCATTCAGAGCCATCTATTCACTTGCGACAAGCGTCGGAATAATAGTAGCATTGGTCTTAGGAGTACCATGTGAAAATATCCTCATTGGTGGAGGAAAATGTTCTATGTTGCAAGTGTTTCAGGGATTCTATTGATAATTGGAATGCAATTTGCAGCTGAGAGTCCTCAATGGCTTGGTAAAATGGGAAAATGGGAAGAAGCCAAGAAAATCATTTCTCAGTTGTGGGGGAATTCTCAGGTTAAGAGTGTTATAGAAGAGTTAACAGGAATAAACAACTGGGATGGCAATTGTGAAGAGGCCAACTGGTCCGAGTTACTCACCAAAAAGGCACTTTAAAGATATGTATCCGCATTTTCCCTTGGTGCTGGACCAGTTACTGGACTTATTATACCAGAGTTGAGTAGTACAAGGACCCGTGCAAAAACCATGTCATTCAGTTTATGTGTCCATTGGGTTTGCAATTTCATCATAGGATTGTTCTTTCTTGATGTGGTGGAGAAGTTTGGGCTACCCATTATCTATTCAAGCTTTGGCATAGTATCATTGTTGGCAGCAACTTTTACTTATTACTGTGTAATTGAGACAAAAGGGCATAGTCTGGAGGAGATAGAATTTCTTTTAAATCCTGACTTGGAAACCAGGGATTGAAATGACATGATGTGAATATCTGGAGCATTTTGGAAGGTCAAGGTGACCTACAGGCTTCGGAAGAGCACTACCTCTTGAATGCGACAGGGTGGTGCCGTGTAATAGCCATTCTGCAGGTGCAAATTGTATATTCTGAGTTAAAATTCGCTAATCACGTTCAATATCCAGAAAATACATTATAGTAGCGATGGTGTATCTTGATATTTTTTTTTTCCTCTTCCCAGGATTGAAAATCATAGATGTTTGCACTAATGAGCTCACATATTTATAGGATGTTTAATATCACTGTTTGCAGAAGTCGGTCCAGATTTTTTTTAAAGGCTAGTCAAATAGTAAAAGTTTTGTCAATCAAAACCCTTGACATTCTAGTAACTCCCTTTAATGGTCATTCTATTTATATTTACACCAAGCATGTCTCTAGATTTTCCATATTTATCTCTTATCAAGGCTTGGGTGAAAATCAAATGACATGTTATATTCTCTATATGTTTTATCTAAATTGACCTTGGACTTCATATAACTGATGTTGTCACAGTTCAGTCTCAATTATAGTTTGATTGTTTCATTAGGAAGAAGGCCTTCAGTTCAAATTGCAGGGTTTTGAGAATCTGGATTGATAAAGAGCATAGTGGGAAGTCCACGGATCTGAAAGCAAAATTGAGGAAAAAGTTAAATAAATAAGAATAAATCCCAAATAGCTTTAGATTATGAAACATAGAATCATAAACCTAATGCTACAGAACTGCTGATTCCTGAAATAAAAGCTAATAAATTCATCCCAAACATAACCAGAGAAACTTGAAACTGCAGTGTAAACCATAAATAGGTGGAAAATATATGTGAACATACCTACAGTTGTTGGGCTAATGCATACTCTTCATCGGTATCTATCTTGACAAATTGTAAAGTTGGCCCATATTCCACAGCAAGCTGTATAATTTTTAAATGAATAATAAGTTAGATCACAACATAAGAAACAGGTGATGACCGAAAAGGAAAAGGACAAGATATTTTTTCCAAAAATTCTATATACTAAATCTCTTAGTGGTCGAAGCAATTTCACTGAATATCCCAATAACAAAGATGACAACAGTTTGACTTAGATCAAAAGATCTACAGCCTGATGGAGATCTCACTCAGAAACCTGACTGTCCTAAGGAAGAAGGAAAAGTAACCTGTAGACAACAATGTCCTCTTCTACTTAAATTGCCCAAGGGAAGACGAAATAGTCTATCCAACCCCATAGGCTATAATCATTTATAAAGGGGGAAACCATTATTTAATGTTACTGGGGTAACATTGGGTGAATTGAGGTTGTTGTAGGAAAACTTATGAAAGAACCAAATTCGGGGAAAAATGGAGGGAAATTTGTTAGCCCGTCAAATTAAAAATAGGAGAGGGGACCCCAAAGGAAATCTATGAATAAGAGAGGAGAGATTTCCAACAATTGTTTTAAGCCATGCGGCTTCACAAGAAGCATTAACAACTTCTCTATCCTAAGCTTTTGTCAAGGACAAATCCACAGTGGATTCTTTGTTCTATCCCACAAAATTGCAGCCAGGCCTAGGCTAAAAGCATATCATATGGTTCAGTTCATATTGGCGAAGCATCTTGTCCAGTTTGAATCAGTGAAGTCAATGGTCAACCAGCTTGAAACTATCATTTTTTTCAGACTGCAATTGATTCACTTCCAGGAGTTAAACAAGCTCCCTGATAAAAAAAAAAAAAAAAA